>PVKV010011820.1:0-38111 GCA_004027835.1 Alouatta palliata | reverse complement strand
AGGCACACAGCTCTTAGTCACAGCCACTCTGCCATGTTGCATAAAAGCAACTTAAGCCAATGTGGAGCAAATCAGCATGCCGTGTGTGGCCGGGGGTGGAGCGCATGCCTATAATCCCAGCACTTTGAGAGGCCAAGATGAGAAGATCACTTGAGGCCAGGGGTTCGAGACCAGCATGGGTAACAAAGTTGGACACCCCCATCTCTACAAAAAGTAAAAAAAAAAAAAAAAAAAAAGCTGGGTGCCATGGTATCTACCTATGGTCTTAGCTACTGGGGAGGCTGAGGAAGGAAGGCTTGACCTCGTGATCTGCCTGCCTCAGTCTCCCAAAGTGCTGGGATTGAGCCCAGGAGCTTGAAGCTGTAGTGAGCTATGTTCTCGCCACTGCACTCCAGCCTGGACAACAGAGCTGTTATCACACCACTGCACTCCAGCCTAGGCGACAGAGCAAGACTCCGCCTCAACGAGAGCCTTTATGCTAAACCGCGGTCTGCAAAACAACCAAACCAAAAAGGTAAGATACACTTACCCACTAAGTATAGTGGCTCAACGCCTGTAATCTTAGCACTTTGGGAGGCTGAGATGAGAGAATTGCTGGAAGCCAGGAGTTCAAGACCAGCCTGGGCAACAGAGCAAGACCCCAACTCTTAAAAAAAAAAGAAAAATAGCTAGGTATGATGGCACGTGCCTGCAGTCCTAGCTATTTGGGAGGCTGAAGTGGATCTCTGGAGCCCAGGAGTTGGAGGCTGCAGTGAGCTATGATGGCACCACTGCACTCCAGCCTGGGCGACAGAGTGAGACACTGTCTCTAAATGATAATAACATATAAAAGGATTTACATAACCCTCCGAGCTCCCTCTCACTGCTGTAGACACCCACCTCCTTCCCTATCCGTCACCCAACTGTTCCTCCCGGCTAACAAGCCAGGAGTCTCACAGCAGTCGGTGCAGGCAGCCTCGGCAGGGGGCTTATCACAGATCTGCCTCTGGCTACAAGACCTTCCTCAGCTCCCCCCACGGCTGCCAGCCGCACCTGCCCATTCCCCTTAGCTCCATTCATGGGCCTCCTGCTGTGCACTCCAAGGGGGTGCACGGTTCCGAAGAGAGATCAAGGGATGTGGGTAGTAGAGAAAGGCACAGCCTGGGGTTCCCGCTGAGCCAGGACTATGAGGTCTCTGTAGGGGCAGAGCAGCCCTCCTGGCGCTCTGAGCATGCGCTGAAAAGCGCCCATGTTGAGAGCAACGAGGGATGGGGCTGGAGGGGGAGTGGCCTCCGGACTGACGCAGGCGCAGAGGTACTGGCCTCGCTCCGGCTTTTCTCTCTCCTGCGCAAGATCCTCCACCCGACAGGGGGCGATGAGCTGGTCCCTACGCGGGTTTGCCCCGCCAGAGTAATCCGGAAGAAGCCTCTTATTAGGGCTCCGGAGGCGGCGGGAGCGGCCGCTTGGGGTCTGGACGCGGCAGTGGCGGCGGCGGCAGGAGTATGAACGCCCCTCCAGCCTTCGAGTCGTTCTTGCTCTTCGAGGGCGAGAAGAAGTAAGTGACGCCAGCTGGGGCGGGCCGAGGTCTGCGGGGCTGCGACTGTCGCATTCTGGGATGTCTCCTGCCCATGTCTTGCTCCAGGAGGGAAGCAGCTTTTGCTTGATAGTCCGCACGGCCTTTGTCGGCCAAATTTAAGCCAGTTCCGCGAGCAATGGCGAGTGTATCCATTTTGCAGATGAGGACACTGAGGCTCGGAGGAGCAAGTTGCCCCAGAGACGCAGGAAGTGGCGGGGTTTGTATTCGAACCCAGAGTGTCTGGCTCTCCATAGCCCTCTTCCTCTGGGATCTGGCAGCCTCCTTTCTCGTCTCCCACCTGCCACCTCCATCCTGCATCTCCTTCGATCTGCCAACGGCCTATGTAAAAGCCGCAGTGGTTTCTCGCTGCCTGCGGGTTGAAGGAGTCCCGGGGGCAGACAGCTTGGGCTCGGCCCCTGGGTCCCCCACTTAGCGACTCGCTATCTGTGGACGAGTGCCTTGATCTGTTGGAGGCCCTGTTTCCTTTTCTGGAAAATGGATTTATTACTGTTCTTTTTAATTTTTTTTAAAACGGAGTTTTGCTCTTGTTGCCCAGGCTGGAGTGCAATGGCACGATCTCGGCTCACTGCAACCTCCGCCTCCCAGGTGCAAGCAGTTCTCCTGCCTCAGCCTCCTGAATAGCTGGAATTACAGGCATGCGCCACCACGCCCGGCTAATTTCTTATTTTTGGTAGACACGGGGTGTCTCTATGTTAGTCAGTCTGGTCTCGAACTCCCAATCTCAGGTGATCCGCCTGCCTCGGCCTCCCAGAGTGCAGGGATTACAGGCGTGAGCGACGGCCCCCGGCCTATCACTGTTCTTAAACATGGGATTTGGCCAGGTGCGCTGGCTCACGGTTTTAATCCCAGCACTTTGGGAGGCTCTGGTGGGAGGATCGCTTGAGCACAGGAGTTCCAGGCTGCAGTGAGCTATGATCGCATCACTGCACTCCAGCCTGGGCGACAGAGTGAGATCTTCTCTCAAGAAGAACTGGATGAGGTAATTTGTGTAAAGCGCTTGGTCCAAAGCTGAGCACCTGGAAGACCTCATAACCACTGGCTCTTACTGTTACCAGGTTGGCGTGCAGAGGTCTTGGTCTGGCCCTTGCCAGTCACTTTCACTTTTTTTTTTTTTTTTTTTGAGACAGAGTCTCACTCTATCACCCAGGCTGGAGTGTAATGGCGTGATCTTACTGCAACCTCCACCCCCACCTCCCAGGTTCAAGTGATTTTCCTGCCTCAGCCTCCTGCATAGCTGGGATTACAGGCATGCACCATCACACCTGGCTAATTTTGTATTTTTAGTAGAGACGGTTTCTCCATGTTGGTCAGGCTGGTCTCGAACTCCCAACCTTAGGTGATCTGCCCGCCTCTGCCTCCCAAAGTGCTGGGATTACAGGTGTGAGCCACTGTACCCGGCTTGGCCTCATTTTAGAGCAGACTCTCAGCTGGGGATCATTTGGCTCCACAAGGGGCATCTGGCAATAATTGGGGACATTTATGGTTGTCAAAGGGGGTTATGACTGGAGTCTACTGGATAGAGGTCAGGGATGCTGCTGATGTCCTGCACTATAGCACCTCACAGGAAGGAATCATGCAGCCTAAAATATCTATGGTGTCAACGTGGAGAAAACTGCCTTAGAAAAAAGGAGCAGTAGGGCACGGTGGCTCACGCCTGTAATTCCAGCACTTTGGGAGGACCAGGCGGTTGGATCACGAGGTCAGGAGTTCAAGACCAGCCTGGCCAACATGGCAAAACCCCATCTCTACTAAAAATACAAAAAATTAGCGGAGCATGGTGGCACATGCCAGTAACCCCAGCTGCTCAAGAAGCTGAGGCAGAATTACTTGAACCGGGGAGGTGGAGGTTGTAGTGAGCCGAGATTGTGCCACTGCACTCCAGCCTGGGCAATAGAGCAAGACTCCATTTCAAAAGGAGCAGGCTAGGCATGGTGGCATATGTCTGTGGTCCCAGGCACTCAGGAGGCTAAAGCTGGAGGGTCACTTTAACTGAGGAGCTGGAGGCTGCAGTGAGCTGTGATCACACCACTGCACTCCAGCCTGGGCAGCAGGAGGGATCACTTGAGTTCAAGACCAGCCAGGATGACAAAGCAAAACCTTCTCTCTTCCAAAAGAAAAGAGGAGGAGGAAAGACGAGAGGAGGAACTCAGAGAAGGCCAAGGTTCCATAGACCTGGGGTAGCAGGGGGAGGGGATCAGGTTGGAGAGGTCTTTATGGGATGACAAGATTGAGAAAGGTCTTCAGGAGGAGGCAGAGCTTTTCCTTTTTATTTTTTTGAGACAGAGTCTTGCTCTGTTGCCCAGGCTAGAGTGCAGTGGCATGATCTTGGCTCATTTCAACCTTTACCTCCCAGGTTCAAGTGATTCTCCTGCCTCAGCCTCCGAAGTAGCTGAGAACACAGGCATGGACCACCACACCCGGTTTTTGGGGTTTTTTTTTTTTTAGTAGAGACAGTTTCACCATGTTGGCCAGGCTGGTCTGGAACTCCTGACTTCAGGTCATCGGTCCACCTCAGCCTCCCAAAGTGTGGGGATTAGAGACGTGAACCACTGCACCTGGCCAGGACGAGGCAGGGTTTAGACTCGGGCTGGGAGGAGGGGAGTCCCTGTCCCTCATCTGTGGCCTCTGCATCTTCCTAGGATCACCATTAATAAGGACACCAAGGTACCCAATGCCTGTTTGTTCACCATCAACAAAGAAGACCACACACTGGGAAACATCATTAAATCGTAAGTTTCCCAGAAGGCTCTCAGGGGCTGTGTTTAATGGGCGCCTCTGGGCAAAACAGAAGTTAAAAGATTTCCTCTTCTCTGAGCTACAGGAAGGCCTTCTGGGGGCTTGCTCTGGGCATTTTATAATGTTGGTACCTTTTTATCAAAATAACACTGACCCTCGTGTCTTCGCATAAGCCACGCTTCTGTAGTGGCTTATCCTGTAGACGAAGGTGTGCATTTACATTCCTTTTTTTTTTTTTTTTTGTGAGACGGAGTTTTTGCCCTTGTTGCCCAGGCTAGAGTGCAGTGGTGCAATTTTGGCTCACCGCAACCTCCGCCTCCCAGGTTCAAGCGATTCTCCTGCTTCAGCCTCCCAAGTAGCTGGGACTGGCCACCATGCTCTGCTAGTTTTTGTATTTTTAGTAGAGACAGGGTTTCACTATGTTGGCCAGGCTGGTCTTGAACTCCTGACCTCAGGTGATCCACCTGCCTTAGCTTCCCAAAGTGCTGGGATTACAGGTGTGAGCCATGCGCCCAGCCTTCCATTGACTGTTAAGTGCACTTTCTGTAAGTGAATGAGAACACGTTCCAGCAGAGTAGGCCTGTGTGTTCATGGGCTGAGGGGCACTGAGAAGCAGTCAAGATTAGCTCCCCCAATGCCACCCCTATTTGTGATCTCAGTGCCACGTGGCACTCTAAGATGTGGCAGAGATTAGAACTTCTATTTAACAAGGGAAAGAGGTAGGGGAGTTCTGTGGCTGTCCAGTGCCCGACAGGCGCCCGGCATTGGTTAATGGGTGTTCCTTACACTCAGTCCTAGCTGAGTGGTTGGTGAGGAATCCGACTGCCACTGCGGCCCCGAGGCTTGTCGTTTCATCGTAGACTTGGCTCCTCCCTCTCGTGCCGTCAGTGAAGCCAGGTTTTTCCCAGGCTGTGAGTGGGGTGTGCCCGGGCACAGGGATGGAGAACTCCTCCCCGGAGTCCAGCCAGTGCAGCCCCCATGCTGTCCTCCAGCCCAGTGTTGCCACTTGTGCATGGGTGCCCCTCATGGTGCTCACACCACCTTGAGCTGCTCAAGATGAGACCCCGTGTGCCCAGGGCACAGCACACGATGCAGCCCCATGGCAGCCCTGCTGCCCAGAGGACAGACTTCCATTTCCATTCCACTCACTGCTCAGAGCCTGGGCCCTCCTCTCCTTGCTGCCTTTATTTGCTGTGGGATGTTCTTTTTGGGTCTGATTTATTGAACACTGGCTGGACATTGACTGCCTGGGAGATCTCTTTGCCAGCCCTGTGGTTCTTTGTGGGAAGATGTTGCTGGAGTCTGTTTCCTGCTCAGGTCCTTCAACCTTATGGATGCACAGAGGGGGTGTGTGTGTCTTCTCCCCTTCAACTTCATGGATACAGGGTGTGTCGGAGTTGGGGGTGGGGTGTCCCCAGATGATGTATCTTCCTGAAAGCATTGCTTTCCTTGAAGACTCTTGGGGGGAAAAAAAAACTGGGGGGAATAATTGGCTAGAAAGCCTGTTCTTTCACTCTGAGCCGGCTGCGGCCCGGAGGGCACAAGGCTAGACTCTCACACTGTCTGTCCCTGGACTTCAGACAACTGCTAAAGGACCCGCAGGTGCTATTTGCCGGCTACAAAGTCCCCCACCCCTTGGAGCACAAGATCATCATCCGAGTGCAGACCACACCAGACTACAGCCCTCAGGAGGCCTTCACCAACGCCATCACTGACCTCATCAGCGAGCTGTCCCTGCTGGAGGAGCGCTTCCGGGTGAGGGCAGGGCCCCTGTGCCAATCCGGTGACAGCCCTGGGCTGTTTCTTTGGAGAGGCGGTGCTGATGGAAGAGCAGGGACTTCCACGCAGGCTCCAGGCCATGTGGACTGAGGGCTTGTGGAGTCCAGGCCTGTGGCTCCCGTCTGCCCCATTGGACTTCCGTAGCGCTGCAAGGTTCCTCTCCTGCTGTGGGCTGGATCAGAGCCAGGGACCTGCTATCATTTGGGGCTGTTCTTCTGAGTCCCTTGTCTGTGGCTGGCAAGGCCAGGTCCTTCCAGGCCTGTCTGGGAGGCAGCTAACCCCAGGGTAGGGCCACACCTATTAACGGCAGGGCACCTGGGAGTCTAGAGCAGTTTAGAGGGGAAAGAGCCACAACTTGGGGGATTTTCAGGGGGAGTCATCTGCTCACCAGGAGGCCTCTGTGGTGCCCGAGTCCCGCTGGGGCTGCTGCAGAGAACGGCCGAGGCTGGGCTGGGCCAGATGGGAGGGAGGTCGGCTGCCCCACTGTCCTGGGGAATGTGGCCCATGGCTGCCCTCCAGGAAGGGCCTGGCGAAGGGATGCTGGACTTGTGTTTCCAGCCTCCTCGCCCCAGCTGTTCCAGCTCAGTCTCCGCCTTCCTCCTCTCTCCCAGGTGGCCATCAAAGACAAGCAGGAAGGAATTGAGTAGTGGGCCGGAAGGGGCTCTTCTCAGCCTGTGAGCCCAGTTCGTACCTGCACCTGACCCTCCACCGAGGAGAACAGCCAGTCCCAGCCATGGCCCACCTTGTGGCTCCCCCCCACCCTGACACCAGCGTGTCCTGTACAGATTCTCTTTTATATTCCTAATAAAGTATGGCAGGACAAGACCTGGATGTGGACTTCAGCAGCGGCAACTTCACAAGCACACTGATTGTCAGGCTTGATGCAGGCTGATGACCTGTTTCGGGGCCTCTGGTTGGCAGGGACCAACTCATTCTGGACCAAAGCTCAGGAGCTGCCGGGGAGGCAGTGCTGAGCCGGAGGAAGCGTGCAAACCCATGAGCTCCCATGAGTCTCTGCTCTAGAAGCCTCAGCTGCTGGACCAGCCTGTCAATCAAAGTAGGAACACCTTTCCCCAGGCTTCTCAAGCACAGAGAGTTTAATAAAAATACTCACTGATAGGGACACTCCCCCACCCCCATCACCCCAAAGCTGAATAAGTTAGCTGTGTCCCTGGTGCTTTGCGACGTGTGAGGCTACGGCCTCCCCCAGATGGCTACGATGTTGGAGTCTGTCAGGGCGGTGAGGTAGGTGAAGGAGGCATTGGCCACCACCGTGTTCACCATGGTCTTGGTCACCGCCTGGCCAAGGGCCCAGGGCTGGGGCCACTTCAGGATCTGGTGGGGAGAGAGGAGGGCTGGGCTCCTACTGCCCAAAGGCAGGGCCCCTTACCCCTTGCCAGCCCGAGCCCAGGCAGGATGAGCTGGGAGGTACCTGTGTGGGGGCCTGCGGGGCTGCCGGCAGCGGGGGCGGCTGCTTCAGGATGCTGCTGACATCGTAGAGCCACACGTTGCCCTCTTCATCCCCGCAGAGCACGATCCCCTTATCTGCCAGGACAGAGGTGGAGCCTGAGTAGGGGCAGAGCTCCCAGAGGCCCTGCGGGGATGGAGCAGGCACACGGGCGGCGGGCAGGCTCACCAGGACAGGTGCTGAGCGAGAAGTAGGCCAACTCGGTGGGTGACCACTGTAGCCGCGCCAGGACCACCACCGCCACCGTGGACTGGCTGCCCCGGCCACCCCATGTCTGCCTCCAGCTCCACAGGCAGATGGTGCCCAGGCCACTGCCCTTGGAAGCTGTTGGGGAGAATCGAGAACTGTGCAGGGCGGCCCCTCCCGGACACCTGCTCCCACTGGAGACCCTCAGAAGCCCAGCCAGAGACAAACAACCCATCTGCATGCCCGTAGGCCAGGCTGGGCTCACTCACCCACGACGTCCTCATTCACAAATGCCAGCCCATCCACTCTCCGTCCAGAAGCCTCGGAGCCCTCGGAGAAGACGAATTCTACTTCACACACCCTGTGGGCAGCAGGAAACACTGGTCAGCCATTCCTTGCAGATACAGAGAGCTGCCCACTCACCCAGGCGTCTGCGGGGCACCTGCTGGGGGCCCTGCCCTGCCCTGCGTGAAGGCTGCACAGAAGTTGCTACTAAAGAGACATTCTTGGCCCCAGGATGGTTCAATTTGCACTGGCACGGGGAGCCAGCACCTGAGTGTCCCGAGTCACAGTAGTGACCCAGAGGCTTGAGGGGTGGTTCTTCAGACGGGGCTAGGCGAGGTGGTCAGAAAAGGCTCTGGAGTGAGCCGGTGCCTCTGGGACCAAGTGTGAGATGAGCGGGGGCCTGGCCCTCCCGGCAGCCAAGTAAGGCAGGTGTTTCCAGGCCATGGCCCAGGGAACTGTCGGGGGCATCTGCTCTGACTCTAAAGATACTGGGGAGGATGGATGCAGTGGCTCACGCCTGTAATCCCAGCACTTTGGGAGGCCGAGGCAGGCGGATCACGAGGTCAGGAGTTCGAGACCGGCCTGGCCAACATGGCAAAACCGCATGTCTACTAAAAACACAAAAATTAGCCAGGGATGGTGGCAGGCACCTGTAGTCCCAGCTACTCAGCAGGCTGAGGCAGAAGCATTTGAACCCAGGAGATGGAGATCGCAGTGAGCCAAGACAGTGCCATTGCACTCCAGCCTGGGCAACAGGATGAGACTCCATCTCAAAAGATAAAGAAAAACGACAGGAATGGCTGCTGAATGTTTCAGAGCTGCGAGACTGTGGGAGTGTCCGCTTGGAGAAGCGTCCCGGCAGCTGCCTGAGTCTTGGAGGCTGGACTGGAGCCAGGAGGGCAGTTCAGCAGCTAACCATGGGCCAGGCCTGAGCCAGGCGGGCAGAGGGCACAAGGAGAAGCATCTCAGATACGGTGACAGGCACACTGGCAGGGAGGGAGGCGGCGGCAGCCCAGGGACTGCTGGTGAGAAAGAGAAGTCCATGGCTGCCGCCACCACCAAGGCCCCCGCTGCTCCTTTTCACACAGGCACAGCTGTGGTCCTGCCACTCAGCTGGAAGCTCCACCTGGACTGCTTGTTGTAGGTAAGCTAAAAATCCAAATCTTGGCCCAGCACGGTGGCTCACACCTCTAATCTCAGCACTTTGGGAGGTTGAGGTGGGTAGATCACCTGAGGTCAGGAATTCGAGACCAGCCTGGCCAACATGGCAAAACCCCATCTCTATTAAAAATATAGAAGTTAGCCCAGCTTAGTGGTGGGCACCTGTAATTCCAGGTACTTGAGAGGCTGAGGCAGGAGAATTGCTTGAACCCTGGAGGCAGAGGTTGCAGTGAGCTGAGATTGTCACTGAACTCCAGCCTGGACAACAGAGACTCTGTCTCAAAAAATAAAAATAAATAAAAATCCAAATCCTCCCATGGCTGATGAAGCCCCACATGCACTGCCCAGGTCCCCTCGCCACCTCGCTCTGGGCTGGGTCCACCCAGCTGTGGCCACATGGCCAGCCGGCTCCCCCACCACTGACCTGTGCACATAGCGTTTCCTCCCTCCACCTGCTGAGTCCTTCTCCGGGCTCCCAGGGAGGAAAGCGTGAGCCCCAGAACCTATTCATCTGCCGCTGGTCCCCTCAGCAGAGTCCCCTGAGGCCCCCACGCTGGTGTCCATTACTTTTTTCCCTCTCCTTTGGAGTTGGCATCACACAGTGGGGTTCTGATTGGCCGCCTTTGCTTAGCGTCTGTAGGCTGGGGGCCCCAAGAGGACAGGGACCTGATACCCAGCCCTGTCCTGGAGGCCTTCCAGGTGGGACAGTGAGCCACAAAGCCTCAACATGGCATCCCAGAGCCTGCCCTCCACTCGCCATCAGCCCCCTTTACAGATGAGGACATGACACTAGCACAGAAGACTGTCACACTGCTGATGAGTGGCAGGAGTGGGCCAAGTCACGTGGGCATAGCACAGTGCTGAAGTCCCAGGTCAAAGTGAGGTCATCATGGCCCAGTCCCACAGCTGAATACAGGGTGAGGATGGGTTGCAGAGTCCTTTCCTCCAGAGCCTGGCAGGAAGGTGAGACAAGCCAGCTCTGGGAATAGGCCTCTGAAAACAACCCTTATGGTTGCCCAGGTGTGCCTGGGCTGCTGTGAGCCCATCTGGGCCAACAGCCACCCTGTGCAGAGGCCTGGCTTCCAAGGCACCCCCTGCCCAGTCTCACCTCCTTTTCTGGGGCTGGTCCAGCCGCACATCCCAGCAGCAGCAGCCGCCCTCGCAGCCGGCCAGCAGGCAGGCATCCGGGCAGGAGGCGACGGGACAGAGGCGCAGGGGGATAGAGGTGGTGTCCAGCGTGAGCAGCTGGCTGCCGGTGGGCAAGGGGAGGCAGAGTCAGCCCTGGACTGAGGTGTCCCTGCCCCAGCAGCCAACCCCTCCCCAGCCTCACTGGAAGCATCACCTGGCCTGGAATTCGTAGTCCTGGTTGGGCATCCCAATGTCCCAGAGGATGATCCGCTTGTCATAAGAGGCCGCTGAGGAGGGGATGGGGCAGGGGAGAGCTGGCCTTGAGGTGGCCCTGCTCCCTCCTGCCGGCTGCGTCTCAGGCTGAGCCCGAGGTCCCAAGGCCAGCCCCTCCGAGGCACGGAGTGCAGGCTGAGGCTAGGAGACAGGAACACTCCTGGGCCGGGCAATCCCTGTCTCTTCGCTCTAACCTGATGCCGTGTCTCTGGCGGCCACCACCCATGGCTCACCCATCCCCCTTGCCAGGAGCACCACACCCAGGGCCAGGGGCATCCCCCCAGGTCACTGATGGGACAAGTGGCCCAGGCTGCTGAAAAACTCCAAAGGCCACAGAGCAGTCTGTGGATAAGCCAAGATTGAAAGCGACAGGGCTTCCTACCAAAGCTAGAGGCGGAGTGGTACAAAGCCCGAGCTCCCGGCCATCCCCGGGGAGGGCGCAGGCCATTGGGGCAGCAGGACAGGGGTGCTGGGCGGCCCCAGGGGTGAAGGGGGGGATCTTACTGAAGAGGTGGGTCTCGTGGGCGGGGCTGAAGCACAGGGTGGCGATGGCCTTCTTGTGGGCCCGGATGACCCCGCAACAGAAGCCGGCGCGCACATGCAGCAGCCGGACCATGCCCCGCAGGCCCGCAGCCGCCAGCACACTCCAGCGCTTCTTGTGGCCGGCCTGTGTGACCACCATCAGGGCCGTCCAGGCCACAGAGAAGAACTCCTGGGCGGGGGTTAGAGGAAGAAGTCACCAGGGCAGAGCTATTGGCGTGAACACACAGGTGGGCCCGGGCCTGGGAGAGGGAACGCCAGCATGAAAGAAAAAGGCCATGCGGGGCAGGGGCCGAGCCTGCCCCCATCCCACGCTGGTCTTCAGGAGTCAGTGGGAACATGGCCCTGCACTCACCTCACCGGGCACCTTGTACTTGTGGAGCACAATGCCCGTCTGGCAGTCAATCACGCACACAGCCTCCCCGCCGCACGTGGCCACGGTCTGGGATGTGGCCCCTGAGTGCCCAGTTTTGGGAGGTCAGGTGAGTGGAGACATTTCCTATACAGATCCTTCCTGAAGCCCCCTCCTCCCAGCCTTGATGGTGCCTTTTTTTTTGTTGTTTTTGAGACACGGTCTTGCTCTGTTGCCGGGCTGGAGTGCATTGGCGCACTCTCGGCTCACTGCAACCTCCGCCTCCCAGGTTCAAGTGATTCTCCTGCCTCAGACTCCCAAGTAGCTGGGACTACAGGCATATGCCACCATGCCCGGCTAATTTTTGTATTTTTAATTGGCCAGGATGGTGTCGATCTCTTGACCTCGTGATCTGCCCGCCTTGGCCTCCCAAGGTGCTGGGATTACAAGCGTGAACCACCACGCCCAGCGATGGTGCCTTTAAAGCTAGGTCTCCTGATCCCCCACCCATCCAGGCAGCCCTGTTTCCAGCTGCCCTTGCCCCACCCACCCGCCTGCCACCACATACCCTCCTCCCAGGCCGGCTCGAAGGCGCAGGCCCACAGTTGGGTCTCGAGGTCCCGAGGGCTGTTGTTCTTGCTGTGGCATTGCAGGAAATGCAGAGGCTCCAGCTTCAGCAGAGGCTGTTGGGGGAGAGGGAGGTCACAGCTGCCCAGCCCCAGCTTACCTGCCACCTGCTCCCTGCTACCTCAGCTCACCTGGCCGCCATCAGAGCCTGCCACGGGGCCGCCCTCCACCTGGGCCGACGGGGAGGCACATACCCGCTTGCTGGGAGAGAGGCTGAGTGGGACATCGTCCGGCCGTTTCAAGGCCGCCAGTCTGGCCTGTGGAGGGGGCCTTATGACCATGGGCCCGTTGGCCTGGGGCTTCCTTCCTCCCCATCACAGGCTGGGTCCCACCTCACTGTGGGTACGGGAAGCCCAGGCTGGCCCAGGGTCACCAAGGGAGCGAGCCGGGGCTTGGGGTGCTTCCTAGGCCCGTTCCCAGGACGCCTTTGTCTCCTGCAGCTTCTCCAGGCAGGAGGGGCCGGGCTGGCCTCGGAGCCCTGGGAGCCACACTCACCCTGGGCTTGTGGGCAGCTCCGGCTTCTGGGGGCTTCTCTAGGCTGTCAGCCTCGTGGACCTGCGTCCTACTGGAGGCCACCAGCTCCTCAGAGATCATCCGCACCTGGGTGGGGCCAGGCCATCAGGAAGCTGGGCACAGTCCCAGGTGCCCTCAGCCCTGCCAACTCGTGGTCGGGGAAGCCTGTGCTTCAGAGTTGGAGAAGGAACTAACTCTCCAGCCAACAGGGCTGCCTACCCCGACTCACTCCAGTCCCACAGCCCCTCAGCCCTTCCCAGCCAGGGACCTCCAGGCAGCTAGGGATACGAGAGCCAGTGACTTTCTGCACATCGGGACGGGGACGTACCCGCCACTGGGTGAACTCGCTCAGGGACTCAGGCCCGTAGCGGACATCCCTGACGGCCGACTTCACAAAGTCCGCCTGGGCCTTCTCAGCCTCCTCTTCAGGGCCCAGTGTGGCCATGAACTTCTCCCAGTGAGCTGTGACCTGGTGCAAGAGGGTCCAGATCCAGGGCCGGCCCACCCTAGATCCCCCAGACCCTGCCTTTCATCTCATAGCACCTCAACCTCGCCACCTGCTGGAAGCCTCCCGGAACCACAGCCTTATAAACCACACAACACATCACAAACAGCACAGCCCAGGTGCCTGTAGTCTCCGCCACTGGGAGGCTGAGGAAGCATCTTTGAAGCCAGGAGTTGCAGCCTGGGCTACATAGCAAGATTCCATCTCTACAAAAAATTTAAAAATGATCCAGATGTGGTGGCACACACCTAAAGCCCCAGCTATTCAGGAGGCTAGGGCAGGAGGATTGCTTGAGCCCAGGAGTTGGAGGCTGCAGTGAGCTATGATCACACCACTGCACTTCAACCTGAGCAGCAGAGCAAGACTCTGTATAAAAAAAAAAAAAAAAAAAAAAAAAAAGAAAAGGAAAGTAAAAAGAAACACCCCAGAAAAAAGTTACTTAGAAGAGTCAGGCCGGATGTGGTGACTCACACCTGTAATCCCAGCACTTTGGGAGGCCGAGGTGGGCAGATCACCTAAGGTCAGGCGTTTGAGACCAGCCTGGCCAATATGGTGAAAACCTGTTTCTACTAAAAGGCCAAAAAAATTAGCTGGGCGTGGTGGCAGGTGCTTGTAATCCCAGCTACTTGGGAGGCTGAGGCAGGAGAATTGCTTGAACCTGAGAGGCAGAGGCTGCAGTGAGCTAAGATCACACCACTGCACTCCAGCCTGGGTGACGCAGTAAGACTCCGTCTCAAAAAAAAAAAAAAAAAAAAAGGGGTAGCACATCAGGCTATGAGATGTTGGGGCCAAGAGCCCTTATCAGTCACCCTCCTCAACATCCTCCTGATATCCAATTCTATCATTTTCTCATGCCCTCTGCAGCTCCCAAGCACACAATAATCCTCCTATCCCCTTACCCTGCTGGTCAGCTCCCGGTTCAGGTTCTCCACCTGAGAGTAAGTTGACGACGCGTCCTTGCCGTTGACTTTACGGAGCTTGGGCAGGAGAAAGGAGACTTTCAGGTTGTCACTGACCTGTGGGAGAGGGGGTGCAGGGCGGTGGCTCAGGAGATGCTGAGCCTGAGCTCCACATAGTCTTGGCCCCCGGTATGAGGCTGGCGGGTGGCCCCCACTTACCGTCAGAAAGGGGTTGCCTTCCAGGCTGAGTTCCTCGAGCTTGGGGAACTGGCACAAGGCAGTGACATCCCCCAGCTGGTTGTTGGCGCAGCGGAGGACACGCAGGTGGGACAGGCCTAGGTTGTCCGGCAGCGCCTCCAGCTGGTTGTTGGACAGGTCCAGCTCCTGCAGCTTCGTCAGGCGGCACAGGAGCTTGGGGTCCAGGTGCTCCGAAAGCAGCTCCAACCCTGACAGGCTGGAAGTGGGGGCAGACCGGGAAGGCTTAGGAGGCCTTGCACCCCACACCAACCTGCCCCGGCTACCTCAGAAGGCTTTTTCACCTGACATTTCTTGCACAAATGCAGCCGCCCCTCCCACCCCCCGTTACTTTATTTTTTAGAGTCGGGGGTCTCACTCTGGCGCCCAGGCGCGATCATGGCTCACTGCTGCCTCCAACTCCTGGGCTGAGTGATCCTCCCGCCTCAACCTACCGAGTAGCTGGGACTACAGGTGCGCGCCACTACTCCCGGCTCCCCACCACTTAAAAAAAGAAAAAACCTGCATCTAATTGAGGACTGGGGGCAATCTAGCTTCCTCTAGGATGCTCTTCCTGATCCTTCGGAGGCTCCTCTGTGCTTCCCAGACTCTAATGGTAGCGGCAGGCTGTGCCCCTAACTGCCCGCGCTCCCTTTAGAGAATTAGGGCCCCCGGGGCTCCCGGCAAGCGGGCGGGGCCGCGATCTCCCAACAAGAAGACATTAGGCGCCACTCTGACGAACCCAGAGGGCGATAACGGGGACAGGCGGGCCGTGGGGGAGGGTCCCCGCTCTTCTCCCCGACCGCCCGCGGACACGACCTCAGCCCCTCCCCGGCTCTTACTCCAGGCTCCGGATCTTCCCCAGCCGGTCGCTCTTGGGGCGCCCCCGCTGCCTTAGCAGCCGCGCCGAGAGGGGGCCCATGGCGAGGAGGTGCGGCCCGCGCTGACCCAGTCTGCGGCCCCGGCGTCTGGCGTCGCCCTGCGTCTCCTGGAGCCCGGTACTGGCGTCCGCTGAAACCCAGCCCAGGAGGTGGTGCCCACGCGAGCCCGTAGGCGGTAACGACCGGAAGGAAGCGGACCCTAGGCCTCGTGCCCCCGCCCTACGCGGACTACAACTCCCAGCGGCCGCCGCGGCCGCGCCTGCGCACTGACCACCCGGACGGAGCCATGGCGGCGGCGGCGGCGGCGGCGGCGGCTGCAACCGAGGTCCCCGAGGTCCTTCGGGAATGCGGTTGCAAGGGCATCCGGACCTGTCTCATCTGCGAGCGGCAGCGCGGCGGAGACCCGCCCTGGCATCTGCCCCCAGCGGTAAGGGGTGGGTGAGGAGCCGCGCCCACAAACGTCGTTCTGCATCTGGGGAAACTGAGGCCCAGCTTGATCATGACACGGGCCGGTATCAAAGCCTGTGAGCGACCCTTGCGGTAGGGGCGATTCGGGGTGAGGAGATGAAGGCTTTGAGGAGCGGGCTTGGGAGTGGGGAAGGGGCTGGGAGGTGGGTGAGTCCGACCACAGCTCACCTCGGGGACTCTGGGGGGATCTGCCCGCAAACATCGACGTAGCTTCTCGGATCTGGCGCTGGGAGCTTCACGGGCCCGCGGGGAGACGACACGGAAAGGATCGAGGGTGCCGAATACCAGGCCAACGGTGCCTGAGGCCGTGGACTGCAATGGGCAAGGAGGCAGTGAAATCCAGTTAACTAATGAAAAAGAACACAAGGATCGCTCCAGCCCAGGAATTGGAGGCTACAGTGAGCTATGATCGAGCCACTGCACTTTAGCCTGGGAGACAGAGCGAGACCCTTTCTCAAAAAACAGAAAATAAATAATAATAATAATAATAAAAAGAACTCAGCTTCTTTGGATCGGCATGGAAGGATTGTGGTTGGTTGCAAGGGCGAGGTGGAGTGGTGATGCTTCAGGTGAGAGAGATGAGGCTGGAGAGGTTGGGGGGTCTGACCACAGATGGTCCCCCGTGTGTTGGATGAGCAGGCTGGACTTGTCCCAAAAGCCATGGAGAGCTCTTGGAGGGTTTTAAAGGAGTGATGAGGTCAAATGTGAATTTTAGAAAGATCCTGGGAAGGGAAGGGGCAGATACGAAGGTGTGGAGGCTGGGAAACTTGTGAAGAAACTGCCCCAGCGTCTATGGTGAAAGTGCTGAAGGTCCTGTGGAAACAGTATGGGATGCCTCATGAATTAAACAATTACCCATGATCCACAGTCCTACTTCTGGGTGTATATCCAAGGGAACTAAAAGCAGGGTCTCGAAGAGAGATTTTCACACCCATGTTTATAGCAGCATTATTGTCGATAGCCAAAACATGGAAGGAACCCAGGTATCTGTAAACAGATGAATTGGTGACTGGGTGTTGTGGCTCACGCCTGTAATCCCAGCACTTTGGGAGGCTGAAGCGGGCAGATCATGAGGTCAGGGGTTCGAGACCGGCCTGGCCAACATGGTGAAACCCCAGCACTACTGAAAATACAAAAATTAGCCAGGTATGGTGGCAGGTACCTGTAATCCCAGATCCTCGGGAGGTTGAGGCAGGAGAATTGCTTGAACCTGAGAGGCGGAGGTTGCAGTGAGCCGAGATGGCACCATTGCACTCCAGCCTGGGCAACAAGAGCAAAACTCCATCTCAAAAAGAAAAAAATTAGCTGGGCATGGTGGTGTGTGCTTTAATGCCAGTTATGTGGGAGGATTGCCTGAGCCCAGGAGGTCAAGGCTCCAGTGAGGTGTGACGGTGCCACTGCACTCCAGCCTGAGAGAAAGACTCTGCCTCAGAAAAAAAGAAAAAAATTGCAGAAAGTCTGACCCGTGCCAGTGGCCATGGGTGTGGAGTCACAGGGCATTGTGGAGGTTACACCTTCCCAACCCGATGGCTGTGGAACAAGGGGAGTGACAAGTCCAGGGTCCCAGGGCACTGGAGCAGTTCCTCACGGGCTTTCCAGCCCCCACCCCTTCATATCTGCCCCTATCCCTCTCGGATCTTTCTAAAATTGACATTTGACCTCATCACTCTTTAAAACTCTTCAAGAGCACTCCATGGCCTTTGGGACAAGTCCAGCCTGCTCAGCTGACACACAGGGGACTCCCAGTTTTAATGTTTCCCATGGGAGGGCCCCAGGAGCAGGAGGAAATAATGCCTACCTCAGGAGGTGTCTGAGCTGGAGTCGAAAACTGGAAGTAAAGGGTTAGAAGGGGCCGAGGTCCCTGGACAGAAGAACAGAGGACAGCAGCCCACAGTGAGTGGCAGCCCAGGGTATAAGGAGCCTGGAGATGGGAGAGGAAGAAGAGACAGGCCACAGAGCCCAGAGCTGAGTTCTGGTGGTCTCCATGGTCCTCACAGGGTGACTCTGGCCAGAACCTCCACACGTCTACACCTCCGGCCCTCGATAGTTATGATACCTTCCTCTTGGAAATGAAACTAGATAATCTATGTAAAATGTTTAGTGCCATGGATGCAAATACTGGCTATTTCATTAGAGAAATTATTTTTTTTAATGTATTATTGGCTGGGCGCGGTGGCTCCCACCTATAATCCCAGCTATTCAGGAGGCTGAGGCAGGAGAATCACTTGAACCCAGGAGGCGGAGGTTGCAGTGAGCCAAGATTGCACCACTAAACTCCAGCCTGGGTGACAACAGCAAGACTCTGTCTCAAGAAAAAATGTATTATTATTATTTTCAAGATGATGGAGTCTCACTCTGTTGCCCAGGCTGGTGTTCACTAGTGCTATCTCGGCTCACTGCAGCCTCCACCCTGCAGGCTCAAGCGATTCTCCTGCCTCAGCCTCCTGTGTAGCTGGAACCCCTATAGAAGCACACTGCCGCCAAGCGCGGTGGCTCACGCCTGTAATCCTAGCACTTTGGGAGGCCAAGGTGGATCACCTGAGGTCGGGAGTTCAAGACCAGCCTGGCCATCATGGTGAAACCCCGTCTTTTAAAAAAAAAAAAAAAAAAAAAAGGAAGTGCCCTGCCACACCTGGCTATTTTGTATTTTGGTAGAGACGGAGTTTTGCCATGTTGGCCAGGCTGATCTCGAACTCCTGTGTTCAAGTAATCCATCTGCCTCAGCCTCCAAAAGAACTGAGATTACAGGTGTGAGACACCGCACCAGCCAGAACTTTTTTGGTTTTTTAATTGAGATGCGATCTCACCGGGCGCGGTGGCTCATGCCTGTAATCCTAGCACTTTGGGAGGCTGAGGTGGGAGGATCACCTGAGTTCAGGAGTTCAAGACCAGCCTGGCCATCATGGTGAAACCCCATCTTTAAAAAAAAAAGAGATGAGATCTCGCTGTGTTGCTGAGGTTGCTCTCAAACTCCTGGTCTTAAGTGATCCTCCCGACTTGGCCTCCCAAAGTGCTGGGATTACAGGCACGGGCCACTGCGCCTGACCATTAACTAACTCTTTTTAATGAAGAGAGGTGGGGAGGAAGGGGTAGCAGAAGCCAAGGAAGAAATTTAAGAAGTCATTGGCAGTGTGACTCGGGATCAGGGTCAGCTGGCTGCACGGCAGGCAGAGAAGAGACAGTTGAGAGGCGTGGAGGCCCTGGGAGAGTTCGGAGTAGGATGCAGGTACAGGAATGGGGGCGACAGGAGAGGAGGAAGAGCTGTGGCTTAGGAGGAGACAAGGCCAGGAGTGGTTTCTAGACTTTTTTTTTCTTTTTTTTTTTGAGACAGAGTCTCCCTCTGTTGCCCACACTGGAGTGCAGTGGTGAAATCTCAGCTCACTGCAACTTCTGCTTCCCAGGTTCAAGGGATTCTCCTGCCTCAGCCTCCCAAGTAGCTGGGATTACAGGCATGCACCACCATGCCCAGCTAATTTTTGTACTTTTGGTAGAGAAGGGGTTTTGCCACGTTGGCCAGGCTGGTCTTGAACTCCTGACCTAAGGTAATCCGTCCGCCTCGGCCTCCTGAAGTGCTAGGATTGCAGGCATGACCCACCACCCCTAGCCTGGTTTCTGGAGTTTCTTTAGCATGGGGGAGACCTGAGAGTACCACTAGCCTTGGGAATGGTGGTGGAGCAGAGCGGGACATGGGGTGGGAGTTGACAGCCCAGGGTATGAGGATTGAGGGGCGATGCTGGGTCTGGAAAGGTGCCTTGAGAACAAGAGTGAAGAGGAGGGAGTCTGCGGTGCTGAGGAGCTCTGTGAATACTCAGCTCTGCGGGGAAGGAAGTTGCCCTCCTGGGTGAGCCTCAGACTTGTGATAGGCACAGTCCAGCCCGCTGGGACCCAGGGTGGCATCAGCAAAGACCTAAAGAGATTAGGGTGCACAGGCTCAAGGTAGTCGGGCAGTCTGGGTCCTCCTGGAAGCAGCCTAGGAGACAGGAGTGCAGGAGGTGCCACGCAGCCTGGGGCTAGTTCCTTAACTTTGCTGAACTCCTTTGTAAAGTGAAGAAGGAAAGACGGAAAGACATGTGGTACCAACCCTTCTCTTTCACAGGCAAGGAAAGTGAGAAAGGAAACCAATCAGATTCATGTGCGCACAGGAGGGCTTCGGGCCTTCCCTGCTCCGCCTGGGGCAGACACTGCCTGCACCTCCCCCTAGACTCCAGCTGCCTTCCACGGTGGCCTGCCGGGAGGAATGAACCATCAGAGTCTCTTGAGGCCACACAAGTGCCAAGGGCTGCCACGGCTCCAGGATGCATCTGTTTTTTTTTTTTTTTTTTTTTTTTGAGATGGGATCTTGCTCTGTTGTCCAGGCTGGAGTGCAGTAGCACAACCAAGGCTCACTGCAGCCTCCACTTCCTGGCTCAAGTGATCCTCCCGCCTCAGCCTCCTGTGTAGCTGAAATGACAAATGTGTCCTGCCACACCTGGCTAATTTGTATTTAAACGTTGTTTTTTTTTTTTTTGAGATGGAGTCTTGCTCTGTCGCCCAGGCTGGAATGCAGTGGTGCCATCTCGGTTCACTGCAACCTCCGTCTCCTGGGTTCAAGCAATTCTCCTGCCTCAACCTCCAGAGTAGCTAGGATTACAGGCCCCTACCACCGTGCCCGGCTAATTTTTGTATTTTTGGTAGAGACGGGATTTCACCATGTTGGCCAATCTTGTCTTGAACTCCTGACCTCAGGTGATCCGCCTGCCTCGGCCTCCCAAAGTGCTGGGATTACAGGCCTGAGCCACCACACACGGCCTGTTTTGACTTTTTGTAGGGACAGGGTCCCACTGTGTTGCCCAGTCTGTGGACCTGTTTTTCTTTTGCAGAAAACGCACCGTTTCATTTACTGCTCTGACACCGGCTGGGCCGTGGGCTCGGAGGAGTCTGACTTTGAGGGCTGGGCCTTCCCCTTCCCAGGAGTGACACTGATCGAGGACTTTGTGACTCGGGAGGAAGAAGCCGAGCTGGTGCGGCTCATGGACTGTGACCCCTGGAAGCTCTCCCAGTCTGGACGGAGGAAGCAGGTAGCCTGGCCCTGAGCTCATGGGGAGGGCTGGGCTGCGCCGAGGGGACCATCCCACTGCTGGGGCCCTCCTCCTCTGCAGCCACACCCCATGAACCTCCAAGGTTGGTAGTGGGCGAGTTCCCCAGACCTTGGGGCTGTGCACGGCCAGACTCGCTGCAGGACATGTGTCCGATGGGCAGAAGCGCACCCGGGCACCCCGTCTCTCTGTGGGACGCGCTGCTGGGCTCTATGCCCTCTCTGCAGCTGACTTGGTGGTAGTGAGGGCATGGGAAAGTTCTGGTGGGGCACCCCATTCTCCCAAGATACAGGTGCTCCCACCTCCCATTCTCGCCGTCAGTATCCTGTCTCCTCACACGAATTCCCACCTTCCCTGTCCCGGCCCATCAGTCTCCCCCCAGCTCACTCCTTCCCCATCTGTGGCCCAGCCTCCTCACTTCCCCTCACCTCCGTCCCTCTGTCCCCAGCCTCCATGTGTGGCCACTGGGACAGTCACATCCCCAGGTGCCCCTCACCCTTCATTGTAGTTTTCATTTGTTTGTTTGAGGTGGAATCTCACTCTGTCACCCAGACTGGCGCCATCTCGGCTCACTGCACCCTCCATCTCCTGCGTTCAAACAATTCTCCTGCCTCAGCCTCTGAGTAGCTGGGACTACAGGCACGCACCACCACGCCTGGCTAATTTTTGTATTTTTAGTAGAGATGGGTTTTTACCATATTGGCCATGCTGGTCTTCAACTCCTGACCTCAGGTGATCCACGCACCTTGGCCTCCCATAGTGCTGAGATTATAGGCCTGAGCTACCACACCAGGCCTTTTTTTTTTTTTTTTTTGAGACAGAGTCTTGCTCTGCCACCCAGGCTGGAGTGCAGTAGTGTGACCTGAGCTCACTACAACCTTCGCCATTCTCACGGCTCAGCTTCCCAAATAGCTGGGATTACAGGTGCCCACCACCACACCCGGCTAATTTTTGTGTTATTAGTGGAGACGGGGGTTTCACCGTGATGACCAGGCTGGGCTCAACCTCCTGACCTCAAGTGATCCGCCCACCTCGGCCTCTCAGTGCTGGGATTACAGGCATGAGCCACCACACCTGGGCCCGTTCCCTTTGTGACATTCTGTTGGATGTCTGTACGTTTCATTTCTTCATTCATCTGTTGACAGACACTGGCGTTTTCACTTTTTGGCTGTTGTGAGAGTAATGCTGTTGTGAACGTTTGTATACGGGGTTTTTTTTTTGAGACAAGGTCTTGCTCTGTCGCCCAGACTGGAGTACAGTGGTGTGATCTCGGCTCACTGCAGCCTTGACCTCCCAGGCTCTAGCTGTCCTCCTCCCTCAGCCTCCTGAGTAGCTGGGACTAAGGCATGTGCCACCAAGCCCAGCTATTTATTGTTGTTATTGAGACAGGGTGTCTCATTCCGTCTCCCAGGCTGGAGTGCAGTGGTGCAGTCTCCTCTCACTGCAGCCTCCACCTCCTGAGCTCTAACGATCCTCTCACCTCAGCCTCCTAAGTAGCTGAGACTAAAGCCTGTGCCACAACATGTCTAAATTTTTGTGTTGTTTTTTCTTTTTTTACTAGAGACGAAGTTTTACTATGTTGCCCAGGTTGGTCTCAAACTCCTGGGCTCAAATGCACCACGTGCCTGGGCCTCCCCAAGTGCTGGGATTACAGGCATGAGCCACCACGCCCAGCCTGATTGTAAAATTTCTTGCAGAGAGGTGGTCTCACTTTGTTGCTCAGGCTGGTCTCGAACTCCTGGCCTCAAATGATCCTTCCGCCTCAGCTTCCCAAAGCACTGGGATTACAGGCGTGCACCCCCACACCAGGCCATTTGCTATTACTTTTGTCTCCCTGGGTTGGCCTCCTCCTGCTTCATGTCCATGAAGTAGGGACTTTTGCTTGCCTGGGTCACTGTGATTGAATTCACCTAGTGTGTGGTAGACATCTCCGTAAACGCAGACACCTCACGTCCTTTTTGTCTTCATCCTTCAGGACTATGGCCCCAAAGTCAACTTTCGGAAACAGAAGCTAAAGACCGAGGGCTTCTGCGGCCTCCCCAGCTTCAGCCGGGAGGTGGTGCGGAGGATGGGCCTCTACCCGGGGCTGGAGGGCTTCCGGCCCGTCGAGCAGTGCAACCTGGACTACTGCCCCGAGCGCGGCTCGGCCATCGACCCGCACCTGGACGACGCGTGGCTGTGGGGGGAGCGGCTGGTCAGCCTCAACCTCCTGTCCCCCACCGTGCTGTCCATGTGTCGGGAGGCACCCGGGAGCCTGCTCCTCTGCTCCGCCCCCTCAGCCGCCCCAGAGGCCTTGGTCGACAGCGTGATAGCGCCCAGCCGCTCGGTGCTGTGCCAGGAGGTGGAGGTGGCCGTGCCCTTGCCCCGCCGCTCCCTGCTGGTGCTCAGGGGGGCCGCGCGGCACCAGTGGAAGCATGCCATCCACCGCAGACACATCGAGGCCCGCCGCGTCGGCGTCACTTTCCGGGAGCTGTCGGCGGAGTTCGGCCCCGGAGGGAGGCAGCAAGAGCTGGGCCAAGAACTCCTGCGGATCGCCCTCTCCTTCCAGGGCAGACCCGTGTGAGCCGCCTCTCTGGCTCCAGACCTGACTAACCCTGGGATTGAAGCTGGGAGCCCAGAACAGGGCCCTGTGCAGCTCACGGGGTGGCAGGAGAAGACGGCTGACCCCTGCCGGTGTGAGCAGCGTTGAGTCCTGCCCCGGGAGTGGATTTTGATGGGAATGCATCTCGGGCAGCCACCTTCCACCTGGACTGTGGCCAGGCTTCTTTTGGTTATTTAGTTTATCACAGTCAAGGGGACGTGGGATAATTTGAGCTTAAAAAATATTGGGGGCCGCGTGCAGTGGCTCACACCTGTCATCCCAGCACTCTGGGAGGCCGAGGTGGGCGGATCACTTGACACCAGGAGTTCGAGACCAGCCTGGCCAACATGGCGAAAACTCGTCTCTACAAAAAAATACAGTACTTAGCCAGGCGTGGTGACTCCCACCTGTAATCCCAGCTACTCACTCGGGAGGCTGAGGTTGGAGAATTGCTTGGACCCAGGAGGCGGAGGTTGCAGACAGCCGAGGTCACAGGGCTGCACTTCAGCCTGGCCCACGCAGCAAGACTGTTCCAAAAAAAAAAAAAAAATAGGGGGGGAACATTTTAAATGATTTTCTCCTTTATGATCCGTCTCTTTTCATGGGGTTTCCCGCTATCTCACCACCCAGTCCCTTCGCTTGTGGAATGTGTTGGATTGGAGAACAGCTGGTTGAGATTTGAAGTTTAGACAAAAGAGCTGGTAACAAACAGCTTCAGAGTCAGGCTTGGCCTGAGTCTTGCTTGATAACCCCCTACTGCGCTGCCTGGGGGGCTGGGGATGTGAGGAGGGCAAGGAAACTGGAGCACCTCCCCCAGCCCCATAATGCTGTTAGCAAGTAGGAAAAATTAAAGCTCCCGGCCAGGCACAGAGGCTCACGCCTGTAATTCCAGCACTTTGGGGGGCTGAGGTGGGAGGATCGCTTGAGACCAGCCTGGGGGACATAGTGAGACCCCATCTCAACAAAAAATAAAAACATTAGCTAGGTGTGGTAGCCTGTAGTCCCAGCTACTCTAGAGGCTGAGTTGAGAGGATGGCTTTAGCCCACGAGGTCAAGGCTGCAGTGAGCTCATGACCGTCCCACTGCACTCGGCAACAGAGCAAGACCCTGTCTCTGAAATAAAGAAAAAAGCTTCTCACCTTGTAGGACACCAAGAGGCTGTTCCCTTGTGATGGGGCTGTGTGTGTGGTGGGGGCTTACCTGGAGCAGGGGCTGCTCTGCTGTCCCTGTGGCCAGGCAAGGGGCAGGCTATGGAGGCTGAGGGGGTGGCCTGGACCCACATGGCCAGCCTTCCCTCCCACCACTATGAGACAAAATGTTCATTTCCCTGCCACCTGCTGGGAACTAAATCCAGGGAACAGGAAAGGTTCGGGGCCAGCACCGCTCTTTACAGTCACCCGAGAACCCTCTGGAAGCTGTGAGGCTTGGAGCTGTGCACCATCTATAAAGGAGCATCCTGCCAGGGGCAGTGGCTCACGTGATCCCAGCACTTTGGGAGGCTGAGGTGGGCGGATCATGAGGTCAAGAGTTCCAGACCAGCCTGGCCAAGATTGTGAAACCCATCTATACTAAAAATACAAAACTTAGCCAGGCTGTAATCCCAGCTACTCAGGAGGCTGAGGCAGGAGAATTGCTTGAACCCTGGAGGCAGAGGTTGCAGTGAGCCAAGATCGCAGCACTGCACTCCAGCCTGGGCAACAGAGTGAGACTCAATCTCAAAAAAAAAAAAAAGGCAGCATCCCAGCCGCTGGGCCGCCGGGAGGGCTGAAGAGCCCAGCATAGACCCAGGGGAGAGGCTGCTGGGTTTCTTTCTAGCTGCTTCGAGAGCCCAGCTGTCCGGTGGGTGGGAGTGGCTCCCAGGCCACCTTGCCTTCAGCTCCCTGGTCGGCTCACTTGGAGCAAGAGCACCTAGCCTGGCTTCCTCCTGGTGTCACAGCCCCCATGTGACACCTCATCCAGATATGAGTCTGGCTGCAGCTCCAGCTGACACTCACTGTGCTGGAGCAGATAAGCCAGCTGGTGGTCCACTCTCGAGGGGGCCAGTTCAGAGTCTCTGTAGGCTGGGCTGGCCCCTGCAGGAGGCTCCAGCAATGCAGGGCTCCATGGGGAGGGACATCGGGAGAACGAGGCACAGAGACTTGGAGGGGAGAGGCCTGCTGAGGGTTGGGGACACTGTGGAGCAAAGAAACCTCCCACCCCAGGGTCCCTCCGTGCTGGCCCTTCCAGCATTCATCAGAACACGCTTTAGGAAACTCCATTACCTGGTAAGTTGGGGGCACCCAGAGTTGGGTCTGTCCTTGAAGCTCTGACATGACGCACAGCAACACCTCACCCAACCCGGATGGGGCTGGGGAAGGCCGCGCTGGACGCTTCTGCCACAGGCTGGCCCCGGTACACTGCTCCATAGCCTCGTATGTTTCCTTTTCCTTTTTTTTTTCTTGAGACAGAGTTTCCCTCGTCGCCCAGGCTGGAGTGCAGTGGCGTGATCTCAACTCACTGCAACCTCCGTCTCCCAGGTTCAAGTGATTCTCCTGCCTCAGCCTCCCAAGTAGCTGGGATTACAGGCATTTGCCACCATGCCCTGCTAATTTTTTGTATTTTAGTAGAGACAGGGTTTCACCATGTTGGTCAGGCTAGTCTCAAACTCCTGACCTCGTGATCTGCCCTCCTCAGCCTCCTAAAGTGCTGGGATTACTGGTGTCAGCCACCGCGCCCAACCTGTTTATATTTTTTTTGGAGGCAGGATCTTGCTCTGTTGCCCAGGCTGGAGTGTAGTGGTGCAATCATGGCTCCCTGCAGCCTCAAACTCCTGGGTTCAAGTGATTCTCCCCTTCAGCCTCCCCAAGTAGCTGCAACTACAGCCATGTGCCACCACACCCAGCTAATTGTTTTGTTTTGATTTTTTAGAGAGAGTCTTGCTATGTTGCCCAGACTGGTCTTAAACTCCTGGGCTCAAGTGACCCTCCCGCCTCAGCCTCCCAAAGCACTGGGATTAACAGGTGTGAGCCACCATGCCCAGCCTGCCTCACTGTTTCTGAAGGGCTGGGCGCCAGGAGCCACGCCTCCAGGGTAACGTCTGCTTACCCCATGTTCTGGGTGGCTGTTCCTGCATCGGTCAGCACACTCCTCAGCAGACCAGGCTGCCTGCTCTCATGCTCTTGGAGCTTCAAGCTAGGGGACAGTGAGGCATGGGCCTGTGGACACACCCGATGGGGAAATGCCGGCTCCGAGGGCGGCTTCCGGAGACATCCCATGCCAGAGCCGGCCAAGCGGGGGCTCAGCTGACATTCCTCCACCACTTCGGAAGGACATTCAGGAATGAGCACAGCATGCTTGTTCAGAATAGCAGGTGGTGAGGCCAAGGCTGGTCCTCCCTCACAGCCAGGGACAGGGTCAAGCTCCATCCGAGGCCCATTCTCTGGGGTTATTCCTGCCTCGATTTGTGCTGAGCTGGCCTGTCCCCTATCCCACAGTACCCATGGGTGCATGGGCGACAGGCTGGGAAAGGGTCTAAGACAGGGTCTCACTCCTGTCACCCAGGCTGGAGTGCAGTGGCACAATCTTGGCTCACTGCAGCTTCGACCTCCCTGGGCTCAGATGATCCTCCCACCTCAGCCTCCCCAGTAGCTGGGACTACAGGCACTTGCCACCAAGCCTGGCTAATTTTTGTATTTTTGTGCAGACAGGGTCTCACTATGTTGCCCAGGCAGTCTTGAACTCCTTGGCTCAAGTGCTCCACCCACCTCAGCCTCCCAAAGCGCCAAGATTACAGGTGTGAGCTACAGGTTGGCAGGTTCTACATGGGTCTCCGATCCTGCCTGGGCCCGGCCCTGCTGGCTCCCAGGGCTCTACAGCATCTAAGGCAAAAAGTCTTGGGCCGGGAGCGGTGGCTCACACCTGTAATCCCAGCACTTTGGGAGGCCGAGGCAGCAGGATCACTTGAGGCCAGGAGTCCGAGACCAGCCTGGCCAACATGGTGAAACCCCGTCCCTACTAAAAATACAAGTTAGCCAGGCATAGTGGCAGATACTTGTAATCCCAGCTACTCCGGAGGCTGAGGCAAGAGAATTGCTTGAACCTGGGAGGTGGAGGTTGCAGTGAGCCCAGATCATGCCACTGCACTCTGGCCTGGGCGACAGGGCAAGACTCCGTCTTGGAAAACAAAAACAAAAAAACATAGGCTGCCTGCTGCTTCCTCATCAGTGCCACCAGCCCGCAGGAGAGACTCACCTGTTCCTGCTGCCCGACTGGAAAGCCCAGACTCCAGCTCAAGAGTCACAGGGACCTGGGGCTGGAGAATGTCCCGAGGTGACCAGAGCTCCGGTGGTTCCTCCTGAAGGGACTCGGGGGACCTCCAAGCCGACCCTGTCCAGATCGGCTCTGTTGTCACTTAGCCACCCTCTGGGGCTGCCCCTTTCCTTTGTTGCTGGAAAGAGAGGGTCTTGTCTGGGAGGGAAAGCGGCAGGCAGAGGCACCCTGCGTTCTCGGGGTCCCGCCTGGCAGGAGCCCCACAGCGGCCTGTCTGGGCGTGAGCACCCTGCCTCCATGTTAGAGATGTCCATGCCCCCTCGCCGGGGCAGCCTGGGAGGACACTGGCCAGTGACCAGCGACAGGAGAAGGCCTGGGAGCACTCCAGGAGAACGGTCTCGTGCCACAGTGTGGGTCCCCCCCACACAGCAGACGCCAGGGGAGGGCCGGGGGCTGTGGTTTATCCCCCTCTGCCTGCAGCATCCCCTCAAAAACAGAAAGACTTTGAATAGCATCATGGGTTTATTCCATTTCCCTCAGAGTAAGCGTTTTAGAAGCCCGCACACAGGATAGTGGATGAGTTTGCCGCAGGTGGTCTACATAACGCCACGCACAGATCATCAGCACGAGGCAGGAAGGGGCTGCAGGTGAGTCTGCCTCCACTCAGCCTGAAGTGGTCTGGTCCTCAGCAGACCCTCCTAGAAGACGCTAAAACACGTTCCGCCTTCCAAGTTTCTAAAACAGAAACAGCTGTGTTTTGAAACATGCGGTCAGGTGCTAAACGGAGTGGGTGTCCCACGTGGGAGGGGCCTTGGCATGTCTAGGCACCAGGAAAGATGTGCTCCAAATTAGGACAGGCCCCGGCTGGCTCCAGGGCACACTGAGGCAGAGGCCCCTGTTTTTGTTTTTTTTGACAGTCCTGCTCTGTCACCCAGGCTGGAGTGCAGTGTCACGATCTCAGCTTACTGCAACCTCTGCCTCCTGGGTTACAGTGATTCTCTTGCCTTAACCTCCCTAATCTAGCTGGAATTACAGGTGTGTGTCACCACGCCCAGCTAATTTTTGTATTTTTAGTAGAGATGGGGTTTCACCATGTTGGCCAGACTGCTCTCCCACTCCTGACCTCAGGCGAGCCTCCTGCCTTGGCCTCCCAAAGCACTGGGATTACAGGCATGTGCCACCACACTCAACCAGGAGGCCTCTGTTCTTAAACACTCTTCAAAGTCGGGCTAAACCTCAGGAAACCGAATTTCTAGGCTGCAATGGAGTTCCCCATCACCCACGGTACCCCTCAAGGTGTTTCTGCAGCTCCGACAGCAGCTCAGCCTCCATCTCCCCACACGCTCTGGGGGGGACCCTGGTTTCCTCTCATGGTCGCTGCTATTCCCACAGCAAGGGTTTGCCTCATGCTTCTGAACTAGAAAGCCTGGAGCTGAAGAACAAGAACTCCAGAAGAAACAGAACAATGCATTTCTTTGTCTGTGAAAATGATGGGGAAAAACTTTAAAAAAAGAAAACAGAACAAGAAATTCCAAGACTGTCATCCTCCTAATCAGAGGGCTAGACTTGGATGTCGCTCTGTCCCCACCCACGTGCCACCATCACTGGGCACCTAATACCTGTCTGGATGCTGCCAGGCCAAGAGCTCTGCCTGGGGACCAGGTGCAGTAACTGGCCCCCAGATGGCACTGGAGATACGTTCCACGGTCTGGGGAGTGTGGCACAGGGTGGGCAGGGGCACAGATGGTCCAGGAATGTGGGTGGCAGAAGGCCCAGCAGGGTCCTTCCCAAAAGGGTCAAGCCAGGCTAAGGGGCAGCTGCCCCTCCCAGCCGGGGTAGCCACTGGTTTAGAATAGCTGGCTCATCTTGTCCCTGCCAGGACCCAAAGCCACTGCCTTGGAGGGATGCTGACATGCTAACATTCTTTTTGAGACAGGGTCTCACTCTGTCACCCAGGCTAGAGTGCAGTGGCACAATCATATTTTAGTTATTTTTCTTTTTTTCTTTAAGAGAAGGAGTCGCCCTCTGTTGCCCAGGCTGGAGTGCAGTAGCATGATCTCAGCTCACCGCAACCTCCACCTCCTGGGTTCAAGCGATTCTCCTGCCTCAGCCTCCCGAGTAGCTGGGACTACAGGTGCACACCACCATGCCCGGCTAATTTTTGTATTTTGAGTAGAGACGGGGTTTCACCATGTTGACCTGGCTGGTCTCGAACTCCTGAACTCAAGTGATCTGCCTGCCTTGGCCTCCCAAAGTGTTGGGATTACAGGCGTGAGCCACGACACCCAGCCAGTGGCACAATCATAGTTCACTGCAGCCTTTACTTCCCAGGCTCAAGCAATCCTCCCACCTCAACCTCCCAAGTAGCTGAAACTACAAGTGTGTGCCACCATGCCCGGCTAATTAATTTTAATTTTATTTATTTATTATTATTTTTTGAGACAGTTTTGCTCCATTGCTCAGGCTGGAGTGCAGTGGCACGATCTTGGCTAACTGCAACCCCTGCCTCCTGGGTTCAAGCAATTCTCCTGCCTCAACCTCCCGAGTAGCTGGGATTATAGGTACCCGCCACCATACTTGGCTGATTTTTTGTATTTTTACTAGAGACAGTCTCACCATGTTGTTGCCAAGGCTGGTCTTGAACTTCTGACCTCAAGTGATCTGTCCGCCTCAGCCTCCCAAAGTGATAGGATTACAGGCATGCCATTGCGCCCGGTCTGGCTAATTTAAAATAATTTTTTTTAGAGATGGGGTCTTGCTGTGTTGCCCAGGCTAATCTTGCACTCCTGGGCCCAAGTGATCCTCCCTCCTCGGCCTCCCAAAGTGCTGAGATGACAGGTGTGAGCCACCTTGCCTGGCCGACATTGACATTCTTTAGCAAAGCAAACACAAGAGGTAAAACCGTAAGAGGTGTTTCTACAGGCTGCAGGAAAGTACAGAAGTGTGCTGGAGGGCAAGGGTCACAGACAGATGCCGGCAGGGGACACAAAGGATGCACCCCTCAGAAGACACGGGGCTCTTCTCCGGCCCCTGGGGATGCCACAGCTCTCTCATGGGGCCCCTCAGCACAGGGGATTGCGTGTCAGGGTCTCTTTTCTCTGCTGCAGTCACATTTCTAGAGACCCCGACCAGGCCACCCAGAATTCCACAGCACAGCCAGCCCAGACCCTGTTGAGAGCTTAAGCTTTTACAAGAGATGTGATCGGAGCATGAAGAAGCCCAGTGACTTTTTTTTTTTTTTTTAGACAAAGTTTCACTCTTGTTGCCCAGGCAGGAGTGCAATGGCGTGATCTCAGCTCACTGCAACCTCCGCTTCCTGGGTTCAAGCAATTCTCCTGCCTCAGCCTCCCGAGTAGCTGGGATTACAGGCACCCGCCACCATGCCCAGCTAATTTTTGTATTTTTAGTAGACGGGGTTTCTCCATGCTGGCCAGGCTGGTCTCGAACTCCTGACCTCAGGTGATCCACCCACCTCGGCCTCCCAAAGTGTTGGGATTACAGGCATGAGCCACTGCTCGCAGCCCCAGTGAGTATTTATGAGAACAAGACAAGGCATGGGTGGCCGTCCAGGCTACAGCTGGAGGAGGGGGTAAAGGAGGTTGGTTGTACAAGCAGCTCAGGGCAGCTAGTGCTGCGGCGTGCGAGTGCAGCCCAAGAGCATGTCTTCGGGTCTACCAGATGCCCTTAGGGACAAGGCCAGGACCCATGCTGAACAGCAGTCACTGTGTGGGCCCGGACCCAGTGTCGGCTGAGAGGCCTGGAGGCGTCTTGTCTCCCCTGTAGTCACTCGGTGTTATAACAAGGGCACTCATTTGGCCCGGGCCGACCCCTGGCCCCACTACCCACAGGCCAGGCCAATGGCCTTGGCTAGACAGGAAGTCCCCCAGGCTGCCTCTCGCTGCCACAGCCCAGGGGAGCAGTTGAATCAGCCTAAGAGGCCATTCTGTGGCCGAGAGCTGGCGGCTGCTGGCTGAGCCAGGGCAGGGGGAAGAGGGGTCCTTTCCCCAACCCGGTGGCCCGGCTGAGTCCATGTGGCTAGGGTTCTGGCTGGGAAAAGAGAATCTGAGCCTAGCTTACTTCGCAGCAGACCTGAACTCAGCCTCTTCAAGGGAGCGTCTTGCAGATGCCCAAGAACTTGCCTCCTCCGTCCCGGCCAGGCCGCCCGCCCTTGGAAATATCCCTGGGACCTGACACCACTGATGCCCACTGCAGCACGCCCACACTTGCTGGGTTGCTGTGTCCCGGCTCCTGCCTTCTCCCAAAGCCAGGCCACCCAGTCCCTCCAGGGCCAGGCAGGGAAGCAGCAAGCCCCGCTGTGCACCTGTACCCACTCAAATGCCACAGCCCTCGTGTCACCACTGTCAGACGGGCCACTCGGCATCCACGAAGCCCGCCACAGGTCTCTGGGGCAATCCTTCTCTGAAAGCAAAACCCTCCCGTGGCTCTCGAAGTTTGCCAGCCACACATTCCCGGTCTGAGACTCCCCCTAACCACTTCCTGGCACAGGACTGATCGGCAGATCCCGCTGGAGCCTTTATCCCATGCCCCCAACCCAGGCAACCCCGAGGCCAAGGAACCAGCCTAGCTTTGCCCCCTACGCTCTTAGCAACATGATCCCTCGTTGAACCAGACAGTTCCATCTTAGAAGTCCTCCAGTTCTTACGGCATTAAGACAAGAGGAAAACTTTGGTCATTTTTTTTGAGAGGGCGTCTTGCTCTGTCCCCCAAGCTGGAGTGCAGTGGCGCCATCCTGGCTCACTGCAATCTCCGCCTCCCAGGTTCAAGTGATTCTCTTGCCTCTGCCTCCCGAGTAGCTGGGACTACAGGTGCGAGCCACCACACCTGGCTAATTTTTTGTATTTTAGTAGAGACGGGGTTTCACCATGTTGGCCAGGATGGTCTCGATCTCCTGACCTCATGATCCGCCCGCCTCAGCCTCCCAAAGTGTTGGGATTACAGGCGTGAGGCACGGTGCCCTGGGAAAACTTTGGTCTTGAACTACCCAGGAGCCTTGCAAAATCTCTGCGTCTAACAAATGCCTGCCGACGCGGGCTCCGGGGCGCAGGCCCACCCCACCCCCGGCCCCGGGCCCGCCCCTCACACGACCTGCAGGCTGCGCTCGTGCCCGTCCAGCTGCACCTTGAGCTTGTGCAGCTCCTCGATCTCGCGGTTGTGACGCTCCGTTTTGTGGCGCACCAGGGAGCGGTAGAAGTGGATGGTGAAGACCACGAAGATGAGGCCCACGGGCACCATGATGATGGTGGACACCAGGGCAGCCTGCCAGCCTGTGTGGCTGCCGGGGCCCAGAGAGGGGCCGGGCTGGCGTCGGGCGTCCACAGGGAGAAACTTAATCCAGCAGAGCAGCACCACCTCGGCCAGGAAGAGCAGGATGCCGAGCACGGTGGAGAAGCCCCAGGCCAGCTCGATGTAGGGCTGCATGCGCTCGTGCGGGGACTCACTGATGGAGTTCAGGTTGTGGATGTTGCTCACGGCCTCCACGTTGGGCAGGATGCAGGTGCTGATGAGGAGGGCGAACAGGTGCACGGCCACCAGCACCGTGGTGCAGGCGCTGAAGGCAATCAGCAGCGGCCGCGGATACTGGTACTGCGTCTCCAGCTGCACTTCCACCATGGCCACCTGTGGGGACAACAGACAGGTGGCACTGGGTGTGGGGAGGGCAGGGCGGGGGCTGGGCTGGGTTCCTTGGGGAACAGGGCCATGGAGAGCCATGGACTTGCCTGCTGGTGGGACTCACCCATGTTCTGGGCCCTTGAAGACCAGAGGGCATCCTCCTCACTGATCAAATATTTCACATTTTCCTTTGTTTTAATTAGCTAAAGAAGACGGCACTGAGAAAAAATCTAAACAGTACAGAAGAGGCTGGCGCAGTGGCTCGTGCCTCTAATCCCAGCACTTTGGGAGGCCGAAGCTCGTGGATCACTTGAGGCCAGAAGTTAGAGACCAGCCTGGCCAACATGTTGAAACCCAGTATCCACTAAAAATACAAAAATTAGCCAGGTGTGGTGGCACACCCCTGTAATCCCAGCTACTCAGGAGGCTGAAACAGGAGAATCACTTGAACCTCGGATGGAGGTTGCAGTGAGGTGAGATCACGCCACTGCACTCCAGCCTAGGGGACAGAGGGAAATCCTGTCTCTACAAAAACTACAAAATTAGCCAGGTGTGATACCTGTAGTTCCAGCTACTAAGGAGACTGAGGTGGGAGCGTCACTTGAACCCAGGAAATCCAGGCTGCAGTGAGCTATGATCACACCACTGCACTTCAGCCTGGGCGGCAAAGTGAAACCTCGTCTCTACAAAAAAAGGAAACTGACCTTTCAGGCATGGTGACTCATGTCTGTAATCCAGCACTTTGGGTCGTAGAGGCGGGAGGATCACTCGAGCCCAGGAGTTTGAGACCAGCCAGGGCAACATAGTGAGAGCCTATCTCTACAAAAAAAAAAGAGAAATTGACCTTTTAAAACATAACAACTGAGGCAGGGCACGGTGGCTCACACCTGTAACCTCAGCACTTTAGGAGGCCAAGGCAGGCTGATCACTGGAGGTTAGGAGTTTGAGAGCAGCCTGACCAACATGGAGAAACCCTGTCTCTACTAAAAATACAAAATTAGCCAGGCGTGGTGGTGCACGCCTGTAATCCCACCTACTCAGGGGGCTGAGACAGGAGAATCGCTTGAACCCAAGAGGCGGAGGTTGCCATGAGCTGAGATTGTGCCACTGCACTCCAGCCTGGGTGACAGAGCAGGACTCTGTCTCAATTAAAAAAAAAAAAGAAGTCAGGGGAAGATTCTTCTACACAGTTTCCCTCCCAGACCTGAGCCATCCTAATTTAAAAAATAACCCAGGCCAGGTGTGGTGGCTCGTAACTATAATCCAAGCACTTTAGGAAGCCGAGGGGGGTAGTGGATCACCTGAGGTCAGGAGTTCCAGACCAGCCTGGCCAACATAGGAAAACTGTCTCTATTAAAAATACAAAAATGAACCGGGCACAGTGGTGCATGCCTGTAATCCCAGCCACTGGGGAGGCTGAGGCAGGAAAATCGCTTGAACCTGGGAGGCGGAGGTTGCAGTGAGCTGAGATTGCACCACTGCACTCCAGCCTGGGAAACAGAGTGAGATCCTGCTATAGATAAATAAATAAATAAATAAAGTTAAATTAAAAATAACTCAAGAGGCTGCGCCCCGGAGTTGGAGGCTGCAGTGAGCTATGATTGCACCACTGCATCCCAGCCTGGGCAACAGAGCAAGATCCTGTTTGGGAAAATAAAAATGAAATATATATAAAAAAATATATATATATATGAAGATTTCATAATATCCTTCAGCAACTACCACCTCTTAGAAGCTCATCCCTTCACCTCGATTTCAGTTGTGATAGACTTCCTAGATGAAAGAAGATATGGAAGTCCTAGTGGACCAGAGCTGAACAGCAACTCAGCAGTAATATGGCTGGGGCCACTGTGAAATGTATTCACAAACCAGTAGCCACAGAATGTGGGCTGGGGGGTGGTTTTTCTCAGTGTGGCCCTGGGTTGGCTATGTCACCTCAAAGGATATGGCCCAACTGAAGGATATTACAAACCACAGAGGCCTCCAAGATAGGAAATAAAGATGATTACGAGGTAGAGGACAGGGCTTGCAAAAAGTGATTTTGTTCCACATGAAGAGGAGAAAAGGGGCTGGGTGCGGTGGCTCACTCTTGTGATCTCAGCACTTTGGGAGGCTGAGGCAGGAGGATCACTTAAGGCCAGGAGTTCAAGAACAGCCTGGGCAACATCTCTATTAAAAAAAAAAATTGGAGAAGTTTCTATGGTGTGACAGCAAAAAAAAAAAAAAAAAAAAAAAGGCAAAGAAGAAGAGGGAAGAAGGAGAAAGAAGAGGAGGAGGAGGAGGAGGAGGCAATTTTTTACTGTGTTTATGCAGAATTTTTTTTTTTAATTTAAATTTCTTTTTTTTTGAGACAGAGTCTAGCTCTGTCTCCAGGCGTCAGGCTGGAGGGCAGTGGTGCCATCTCAGCTCACCGCAACCTCCGCCTCCTAAGTTCAAGCAATTCTCCTGCCTCAGCCTCCCGAGTAGCTGGGACCACAGGCATGCGCCACCATGCCCAGCTAAGTTTTGTATTTTAGTAGAGATGGGATTTCACTATGTTGGCCAGGATGGTCTCAATCTCTTGACCTCGTGATCCACTCGCCTCAGCCTCCCAAAGTGCTGGGATTACAGGCCTGATGAGCCTCTGCACCCGGCCCTAATTTTTTTTTTAATTGAGACAGAGTCTCACTCTGTTGTCCAGGCTGGAGTGCAGTGGCGCTATCTCGACTCACTGTGTGCTATAGTTGGCCTAGAGTTAGAACCTGAGCAACGCCATTTTATAAAAGACAAAGCTGTGTTTTAAAATAAGTTGCAACGGCTGCCCCACTCTCCTCACAATAACTGCTGGCCTTTGGCTTCTGTACATAAAACTGCTAGTTTGCTCTGCACACTAGGTAAAGCTATCTACCTTTTTTATCAGTGACAGCCAGAATTGTCAGCCTTTGTAACTAGAATAGCAGCCCAAGCTAATTCCATCCTGGTCCCTGTGCTTTGTAATAAGTAACTAAGATCTGTTATTTCCTCTGATGCCCAGAAGATGTGCAAACAAACGCTTATCTTAACTTCTGTAAGCCACTTAGGTAACAATCAAGGGGGAAAGATGTCCTCAAATCCCTGGAATGTCCGGAGCCCAGCTCCCTCCTCTCTGTCCGGGAGATGATTTATGAAAATCCCTAAATGTCTGTGTCCCTCACCCCCACCCCCGCCTCTCACCCTGACTCCCAAAGTGATTTCTACGGGTATAAAGGGTCTTAACACCCTCCATTCGGGGCCACGGGTTGGAGAGACGCGAGTCCTCCGTGGTCGCCGGCTTAATAAACCCTGCTATTTGGCATACTTTTGTCTTGGTGCTGGTTCCTTAATCTCACCTCAAATACAACAACTGCAACCTCCACCTCCCGGGTTCAAGCAATTCTCCTGCCTCAGTCTCCCCAGTAGCTGAGACTACAAGCGTGCACCACCACACCTAATTTTTTGTTTTTTTTTTTGTTTTGAGATGGAGTCTTGCTCTGTCACCCAGGCTGGAGTGCAGTGGTGCAATCTCAGCTCAGTCCAACCTCCCCCTCCCAGGTTCAAGTGATCCTCCTGCCTCAGCCTCCTGAGTAGCTGAGATTACAGGTGCCTGCCACCAAGCCTGGCTAATTTTTGTATTTTTAGTAGAGACGGGGTTTCACCATGTTGGGGCAGGCTGGTCAGAAATTCCTGACCTCAAGTGATCTGCCCGCCTTGGCCTCCCAAAATGCTAGGATTACAGGCCTGAGCCACCGCGCCCAGCCTACGCAGAGGCTTTATAAGGGGGCCTCAGATCACTGGTTTTGTGTGTTGGAGGAAGGATAGGCATAAAGAAATAAACTTCAGGTTACGCATAAGCAGGTGTTGCTAGACAAAGGAGCAGCTTTGCAATTCTAATGAGGGAAGACACACCATGAAGGGCGAGCTCTACCTCCCAGTCTGCACATTTGCTGCTCCCAGGTGCTGCCCTGACTCGGCTATGGTTTCCCATGCTCAGTATTTGTCACTGATTTTTCCCTGGCTGCCCTGCAGTCTGAAGAATGAGCTGACCCGATGACGCTATGCTAATCTAATCAAGCAGGTGCGCTGCGGCTCCCCCACCCAGCCCGAGTCTCAGCTCCATGCCAAATGGCTCACTTCCTTCCCCTGCAGCTGGCCCTCTGTATCTGTGACTTCCACATCTGCAGATTCAACCAGTTGTGGGTCAAAAATATTTAGGGGGAAAAACCAAAGTAAAACAACAATATTCCTCCCTTGGTATAAGATGAAGAAAAAAATAACAATAAAAAATAATACACCAAGGCCGGGCGCGGTGGCTCACGTGTAATCCCAGCACTTTGGGAGGCCGAGGCGGGTGGATCACAAGGTCAAGAGATCGAGACCATCCTGGTCAACACGGTGAAACCCCATCTCTACTAAAAATACAAAAATTAGCTGGGCATGGTGGCACGTGCCTATAGTCCCAGCTACCCGGGAGGCTGAGGCAGGAGAATTGCTTGAACCCAGGAGATGGAGGTTGCGGTGAGCCGAGATCGCGCCATTGCACTCCAGCCTGGGTAACAAGAGCGAAACTCCGTCTCAAAAAAAAAAATAATAATAAAAATAATACACCAACCTGGGCAACATAGCAAGATCCACCTCTTTTTTTTTTTTTTGAGGTGGAGCCTCGCTCTGTTGCCCAGGATGGAGTACAGTGGCACGATCTTAGCTTACTGCAACCTCCACCTCCCGGGTTCAAGTGATTCCCTGCCTCAGCCTCTTGAGTAGCTGGGATTACAGGTGCCTGCCACCACACCTGGCTAAGTTTTGTATTTTTAGTAAAGATGGGGTTTCTTCATGTTGGGTCGGGCTGACTGGGTTGCTCTCCAACTCCTGACTTCAGGTGATCCGCCCACCTCAGCCTCCCAAAGTGTTGGGATGACAGGCCTGAGCTACCTCGCCCGGCCAACTTTTTCTGTTTTTTTTTTTTTTTTG
>PVKV010011819.1:0-68690 GCA_004027835.1 Alouatta palliata | reverse complement strand
GGGATGATGAGGAGCACCCGGGATGATGAGGAGCACTTGGGATGATGAGGAGCACCCGGGATGATGAGGAGCACTTGGGATGATGAGGAGCACCCAGGATGATAAGGAGCACCCAGGACAACGAGGAGGAAGACACGAAGGCCCAGAGGAGGCTGAGAAATAGTGTGATTCAAAAACACTGCATTGGGCAGCCATAAAAAAGAATGGCATTGGTCAGGTGCAGTGGCTCACACCTGTAATCCCAGCACTTTGGGAGGCTGAGGCAGGAGGATCACCTGAGGTCAGGATTTTGAGACCAGTGTGGCCAACATGATGAAACTCTATTTCTAGTAAAATTATAAAAATCAGCCACGTGTGGTGGTGTGCACCCGTAGTCCCAGCTTTTCAGGAGACTGAGGTTCGAGAATCGCCTGAATCCTGGAGGTGGAGGTTGCGGTGAGCCAAGATCATGTCACTGTACTCTAATCTGGGTGACAGAGCGAGACTTCATCCCAAAAAAGGAAGGAAGAAGGAAAAAGAAAGGAAGAGAGAGAAAGAAAGATAGGAAGGGAGAGAGAGAGAAAGAAAGAAGGAAAGAAAGAAAAAGAAAGAAAGAAAGAGAGAGGGAGAAAGGGAGAGAGGAAGGAAGGAAGGAAGGAAAGAAGGAAGGAAGGAAAATAAATAAATAAATAAATTACGTCCTTTTCAGGGACATGGGTGGAGCTGGAGGCATTATCCTTAGCAAACTAACGCAGGGACAGAAACCAAATACCACATGTTCTCACTTATAAGTGGGAACTAAATGATGAGAGCACAGGGACGCACAGAGCGGAACACACACCCTGAAGCCTTTTGGAAGGTGGAGGATGGGAGGAGGGAGAGGATCAAGAAAAGCAACTAATGCATCCTGGGTTTAACACCTGGGTGATGAAGTAATCTATACCACAAACCTCCAAGACGCAAGTTCACCTATGTAACAAACCTGCACTTGTACCCCTGAACTTAAAAAAATAAAAAAAACCACGTTGGAAGGATCAAAGCCAAAGTTACCAGTGACTAGCCAAACTGCCATGGTGAGCTTCCCAATACTGAGGCGCCGCACCGAGAAGGCCACAGCGCCACTCCGGCAGTATCCCCGGCAAAACGCAGCGCCGGGTCCAACCGCATCCCAGATGTGCACTCTTCAGAAGCCAAGGTGAAGGGACACAGAGCCAGGCCGAGGTCCTGCCCAGCGCAAAGGAGACCAAAGACGGCGTGGAACGTGATGCAGGATCCTGGCTTGCTCTCGGAGCAGGAAAGAGAAGTGAGTCACAGACAGCGCTATTCAGGAGGTCACAACACTGAACAGAGCCTGTGGGTTAGACAGCAGTGTCAGATCAAGGCTCAGCATCCTGATTCCGGTCGTTGCCCCGTGGCGGTTGTGTAAGACCTTGTCCTTGATCTCAGGAACAACATACGACTCTAAAACACGTAGGCAGAAAGGCCACAAGGTCTCCAATGCGCTCTCAAACGGTTCAGAAAAAAATCTGGGGGAAGGCCGGGCACGGCGGCTCACACCTGGAATGCCAGCACTTTGGGAGGCTGAGGCGGGCGGATCACCTGAGGTCGGGAGCTTGGGACCACGCTGACCAACATGGTGAAACCCTGTCTCTACTAAAAATACAAAAAATTAGCTGGGCGTGGTGGCAGGTGCCTGTATTCCCAGCTACTCGGGAGGCCGAGGCAGGAGAATCGCTTGAACCCGGGAGGGGGAGGTTGCAGTGAGCTGAGATCGTGCCTGGGCGACAAGAGCAAGACTCCGTCTCAAAAAAAAAAAAAAAAAAAAGAAAAAAAAGAAAAAAGAAATATATATACACATACACACGGGGAGAAATAGACACAGAGTAGGGAGAGCACCAGTGACAAAGGAAATGAGGCAAACGTCAATAGCCGGTTACACAGATGAAGAATAAAGGCAGGTTCCTTTACTCACCTTGCAGCTTTTCTGTAAGTTGGCCAAAAAGGCTGCGTGGAGGCCAGGCACAGTGGCTCATACCTGTAATCCCAACACTTTGAGGGACCAAGGCGGGAGTATTACTTAAGCCCACGAGCTCAAGACCAGCCTGGGCAACACAGTGAGGACCCACCTGTACAAAAAATGAAAAAATCAGCCAGGAGCGGTGGTGCGTGCTAATGTTACTCAGGAGGAGGAGGTCAGAGGTCACCTGAGCCCGGGGAGTTGTGGCTACAGGGAGCCATGATCATGCCAGCTCACTCCGGCCTGGGTGACACAGCAAGAGCTGTCTCAAAACAACAACAGAAATGCTGGCTTGAGATTTAAAAGAGGTTCTTGGGGGTGCCTCCTTGAGGCTGGGGATAGGCGCGGGCCTTGGAGCCTCACGGTGGGTCTGGGAAGAACCATTAGTACCTCCCCACCGATGCCAAGTGAGCCGAGAGTCCTGAGCTGCCGCGGCTGTGCATGGTCTGGGTGGGGCATCCGCCTGTGAGCGCATGTTCAGATCCTTCACCCCGTGTCTTCCACACACAGAAACAGGAGTCTGGAAGGGTGAGGACCCTGGCACCAGGGCCCTGTACGGGGAGGCTCCTGGCCACCTCCGGCTCAGCCTGGCCCCTCCCACCGCACAGCTGAGCCCCGCCTTTGGCCAACCATGATTCTCCGGCCAAGTGGGAAGGCAGGATGTGGCAGAAAGAGCAAGGATTAGGGGTTTGGGCCAGGCCGTGGGCACCAGCCGCTCTGCACTTCCCAGCTCTGTGCCCTGGCACTGGTGGCTCTGCCCCCAGAGCTGCCCAAGGCCAGCTCATTGTTACAATTTAGTCCCCTAAATGCCACCTCTTGAGAAAAGCCGTCCCTGACCGTGTCCCTGACCACCGGCCTACAGTGGACTCCATCTCACTCCCCAGTTTTTCTTCTCGGAGCAGCTGTCCTTATCTGAAATTATTGATTTGTTGACTTGTCCCCTGACCCCGCTTGAACGCAAATACTGTGAGAGCAAGTCCCTGTCCCTCTTACCCGTCACCCTGCTCTCAGCTCCTAGAACTGGTCAGCGTCTCCAGGGCTATCTGTTAAGGGAAGGGAGGAAGAAAGGAAAGGAAAAAAGGAAGTAGGAGGGAAGGGGAGGGAAGGGGAGAGAAGGGGAAGGGAGGAAGAAGGAAGGGAAGTCCTTGAACCTCTCACTAAGAAAGTGGAGGTGATCACTCCTGGGGCAGAACGCTTACCTGGAGATGGCTAAAGAAAGCCCTGGGTAGTGTGAGCCCAGAAGCAGCCGCAGCACCATCCAGTGTGTGTGTGCTTGGCAAGCTCGCCTCTGCCTGGCCTGGGGCTGCTCAGAGCCAGCATGTTCTGCTTGGATCCGGTCATTAATCTGGACTCTCAGTCATTTTTATTTCATCTGGGGAAGGGTAGATTGGGGAGGGGTGAATTATTTTGTCATGATGGGACCAGGTATGGGACCAGCTCCTGGAGACAGCTTGGGCCCCAGAAATACTCAACCACACCTGTAATGAGAAGATTCTCAAACTAAAGCCCTTGGGGCCCGGTGAGGTGGCTCATGCCTGTAATCCTAGCACTTTGGGAGTCCTAGGCGGGCGGATCATTTGAAGTCAGAAGTTCGAGACCAGCCTGGACAACATGGTGAAACCTCATGTCTACTTAAATACAAACAAAATTAGCCAGGCGAGGTGGGCATGACTGTGGTCCCAGCTACTCGGGAGGCTGAGGCACAAGAGTCGCTTGAACTCAGGAGGTGGAGGTTGCAGTGAGCCGAGATCATGCCAGTGCACTCCAGCCTGGGCGACACAGTGAAACTCTGAAAGAAAGGCCCCTCAGCCCCCGGGTCGCTCTCCTCGTGCTGGGCGGGTGTCCCCTTCCTGACAGTGGATTGTGCTAGAGAGGAATGGCGCGTTCTGCTCTCCCAGTTGCCTCCCTGTGTTGGGAGAGAGGCAAAGTCAGTAGAAAAGAGTCCACCTGGCCTGGCTAGCTGAGGAATGACTGAGCAAGTTGTCCCCTGGCACATGTGACACTGGGAATGAGAGACCTGCTTCTAGGCCTGACCTCTGACTTGTTAGACTTGCTAGAAGGCTGCCATGAGGCAGAACTGTAGAACCCACGAAGCTCGCCAAGGGTGCTGAGGGGACTGTGGCCTCCCAAATGGGACTGGTCCCTTCCACAACCCAATCAGGGCCCAAGGGAAGAACCTTATGGAAACTCAAGCCCCAGAGAAACAGGAAGTAGCTCCTAAGATGCAGGTGGAAGCCCTCAGAACAGCGTCCCCGGGGGTTCGCCTGGTGCTGTTGACTGCTGCTGACGGCTGTCTCACCTCCCTTACAGCATTGATGGAAGATCTAAATTCGTCCTTTGCACTGCAGGGAACACACCTCACAGGCCCATTTAACTGGTCAAATCTTGGCAAGCCAGCAAGGAGGGACCATACTGACATTTAAAACATTTGAAGCGATCTCCTGGTTTGCTCCAGCCGCCTGGCCAGCTGGGCAGAGAAACGAAATGTGCCTCCAACTCTGGAGCAGCTGGGTGTCTTGCAGGCAAGCAGTCTCTTTGCGTCATCATGCCTTGTGCGGAAGGTGTGGGCACTGCCATGTTGAACGGATTGCTGACAAAGGGAGAGACCGACTTGTGACCTGGTGTCCCAAATTCCTGTCCTCAAGATAAGAGTGGGCAAACAGTCAGATCTATAAATAATGCTTTTCAGAGTAGCCCTTCCAAAGCGCCTTGCAGGCTCTGCAGGTACGGGCCACTTACTTCTCTCTGCTCCAAATACAGAGCTGGCTAGCTCTCACCCAGAACCTTGGAAGCTCCCGAGGGAAAAGCCGTCCTTGTCTTCCCTACCTAGCAGGAACTAGGGTCACAGGGCAAGGAACAAGGAGACTTTCCACAGCCACTCTGGAAGGCTCTCATCCTTCCCAATACCCTGCAGAGGCACAGCTGCCTGGAAATTAGATGGGGTGGAAAAGATCCCCGGCTCTTGGGAGTTTTAAATCCTCAATGCACCCCCAGTTAGGGTAAAAAATGTGTCTAGAGTTCCAGACGGAGGCCATGTGCTCGGTAGCGCCCTGAAGGGATCCTGGTCTTGTCCTGCTCATCTGCTGGACCCAATGTCTCTCGCTGGTAGGGACTGTGTCTTTTTCACTATCACTCTCCAGCACAGCCTAGCACAGTTTCTGGAAGGCCTGGATAAATACGGATTGAATGAATGAGTTCTGTATGTCAGGCCTCAGTCACTGCTGCTGCCTAGAAAAGAGGAGAATTCCCTGGGGATCATGACCACTCTTGGCTCGACTCTCCGGCCAGGCTCCCGGGGCACAGCCCACTCAGGGCCCATCCGAGGGTCCCCAGGGCCAGTGGTATTTCCCACCTGCCCATGGTAGTGGGAGGCAGAGGAGGTATCTCTCTCTCTCTACATGTCTAAACACTAGTTACTGGGTTTGGTCCCTGTCCTTTTCTCTGATTTACGAAGTAGAGATTCCTTTTGTCATAGCTTGTGGGGCATTTTGCTCTCTCTCTCTGGTGAATTCTGTCATCAGCTTGAATTTAGGAGAGATGTCAGAAGTGACACACACCCCTGGGTATACACACCACCAACTAGTGTTCCCACGGCCTCTTCGTGACAACAGCTCACAACTGCAGATGGCTCACTGAGCCAGGTGCCGCGGAGGAATCCTGACATGCCTTCTCTCTTTTAATCCGTGCGATAAGCTGAGGTTACTTATACTATGATTACCTCCACGAGGAAATGGATGCTTCGAGAGGTCAAGTCCCTAGCCCAGGGTCACACAGCTAGTGAGTGGTAGGGCTGCGGCTGAAGTCCACGTAGCGTGGTCTCCTAACCACAGCGCTGTGTGGCTGCCATAGGAAGGCATCAGGTGCAAAGAGCATGCTGACCAGGACGCCTCCCCCACAGGAGTGGCACACAGCCACCACCACCCCACATCAGATGCATCAGCTGTGCACTGAGAGAACCCTGTACAGCGAACGGTTGCTTAGAGTTGTTGACCATAGAGTCACCACAAGGAGCTTTGGAGAGACTCTGGGACACCACTCTCACTTTACACGTGGACACCACGGGACAGAGCCCCACGCTTTAGCTGATGAAGCATCTTAGACCGCTAGGGAACAGCGCTTCTCCCTGTGGCCTCTGCTGGGCACCGACACTCCATGCAGACGGGGTGAGACCGCTCAGCTGGATATGGGAGGGGATCTGCTCAGGTCCTGGTTCAGATCCAAACACCTTGGCTTGTTCCAGAACTCGGTCAGCCTCGCAGGAGGCCTCCCAAGCTGAACATGGCTTCAGAGTAGCCTCCAAAACGAGGCTGCTGGTGACCATGTCTTCACTCACCCGTCTTCACACCTGTTTCCTTGCAGCCTTCTCTGTCCTGCAACAGCAAGCTGATGAGAGGCTCTTCATCCACCATCCTCGCTTCCTGGTTGCTCTGTTTCTGTAGCTATTCCATCAGTACTCAAGTTCAGGACACAACCTCATGGGCTGAGCTGCCGGCCCTACACATCCTAAGTCAGAAGCCCAGGGTGGCTGGACAACTTCCATCTGGTCTTTCCTCCATCGCAGCCCCTGGTTAGCCTCTGTGAATGCTCTCAGTGGCACCCAACGCTTCCCGCCTTCTTGGCACTTCCCAAGGTTGTAAATTACACGTGTGTGGCGTTTTGATCAGTCTCCTTTCACTGCATGTTGTAAGTTCTAAGAGGGCAGAAGCTGTGTCTGTTTTATTCATAAAAATATCCCTAACCCTGAGCACTAGGCTGCACCAGCACAGAGAAGTGGTTAGGAGGCTAGATGGCAGGATGGTTGGATACTGACAGTGGGTGGAAAATCGTCTAGGATGCCAGATGGCCAGAACGGCATGGTTCTCTGAAGATGAGCAATGTCTCATTGTGCAGAACAGCGAGGCAAAGAGCGCCCAGGGTCGTTACTCTGATTCTTCCCCACCTTCCTGCCCCACCTGCAGTCTCTCCAGGCTCTGCAGGCCTCCGGCAAAAACTGTCCCGGAGGCTTTCCAGCCCTTTGGTTGACATCAGCTCCCAGTGGTTGGTGACCGAGGCTAAGTCCTTCTTCTTCCTGGTCACTGGTATTTTGTCCCCTTCTTCCTTTGGTTGCTGGCTCTAGGCAGAGATCTGGGCTATCCCAGTAAATGGGGGAAGCTTTGTGAGCTGCTTCTAGAAAGGGAACTGAGCCATCTCAGTAACTGGGGAGAAGCTTCATGGGCTTCTCCTAGGAAGGTGTCTGGAGTATCCCAGTACTAGGGGAAGCTATGTGTGCAGGCAGGAGGAGCTCACTTCTACACTCTGCCCAGAAACCCAATCCCGGGTTGATGTCTCTTCTCTTATCTTGAGATCTGCAAGAAGAAGAGGAGGTGGATGGGTGGAGTCTCCCACTCTCAGAGGCCCTGGTTTCCCTTCTCTGCTACCTCCATGCTGGTGATGCATGGGACCCTCTGGGCACCTTGTTCATGCTGGCCTGGGTGCAGGACCCAGAACAGTGTCAGGAATTGAGGAACATTTGGAGCATGAAATGAAACTTTCCATGATCAGTGTGGCAATGGGGTCTGCAGGACATGGGCACCGACGTGGAAACACAAGGCTCTCTTTCCCACCGCTTTTCTAACGTGGCGTCTACCAAGCACCAGGCAGCTGGTGTTATTTCAGAGGTCTCACCGTGACCGCATTGTGCAGACGAGGAAATGGAGGCCTGGAGGAAGGAAAGCCAGAACTGGGATTCAAACCCAGGTATGGGCCATACATCCATTTGGTTTGTTCCCTGAAAATTCAGAATCTCAGAGGTGGAGGACCTACATGTCATTCAGGTCAATCTCCCACCTAAGTAGGAGTTCCCTCCAGAAGGGCTCCCCAGCCTATGGGATGAGCCCCAGCCCTCACTCTGCAGGGGACTGCTAAGCCGGCCTGTACCAGCGCTGGGCTCCCACTCAACTCCCCGCAGCAGCTGCAGAAAGGAGATCAGCTCTGCCCAGCATGGAGTTAAAAAACCGGTGTCTTTTCTTGTTTTTCCCACTACCCTGGCACCCCCACCTGCTTTTAAAAACCTTTCAACCTGGCCTAGAAGGAATGAGCAAGCCATTAGGCCCCCTGTGTGGAGGCACAAGCCCGCAGGTGCAGACGGTGCCTGCTCCCCTCGCAGGTTAATTACGGGGAAGGGGAACCGTGCCGGAGTAGGGATGGATCCGAAGCTCAAACGGGGAGGAGGGGCTGGTCCGGGAAGACCCCTAGCCCAGCACCAACACTGCCAGTGGGTGCTGACCGCTGCACTCTCTTCTCCCAAATAAGCGAGATGGGGAGAGAAGGGGGCGGGGCTGGAGGAAGCGCACCTGGCACACCTCGGCCCTGCTGACTCTCAAAGCTGGCCCCGCGGTTCCCAGCGGGCACCAGGAGTCACAGGGGCCGCCTGACCGAGCCCTGCAAGCAGCTCCCCTCCAGCGGCCGCACCAGCCCGCCCTCCCGCGACCCTTGGCCCAGCCCCGACCGCCAGCCATTTTCTCCCGTCGCCCGGCGTCTGCCAAAGCGCAGATCCGCACAGCTTCCGAGACCGTAGCCCCGCGGCCACGCACCGGCCCATGCCATCCCAGAGCCGTCACCACATCGCGGGTGGCACCCGGGCACTGGGCCCTGCCCTCCAGGTGGTTCTCATAGACGGAACGGTGGGCTGGACGTGGGGCACAGTCGCTTTCTTGCAGCGACCTGGCGAATTGCTCTTGGCGCCTTGGAAACCTGTGCGCGGGTGACTGCGGGCCCACATGCCCACCCTCCCACCGCAGCCGGGCAGCTGAGGCCGGGCGCCGATGCCAGCTGTTCCCCTGTCCCGCCCGCAGTCCCCTCGAGGCCGGCCTGGGGACTCTCCGGGCCCTATTCTGGGACCTCGCGCGGCCGCCCCTGCGGGCCTGGCCGCCTTTTCCGCAGCCAGCCGCTCGATTCCCGGCTCAGCTCGGTGGCCCAGCCCGGCCGTAGGCGCCCCCAGGGCGGCACGGGGCCGGGTGCAGAAGGCGGCCCTGCGCCAGGTCCGCGGGGGACAGGCGACCCCGGCCCGGGAGCAGAGCATCCAACCGTCCGTTCCGCAATGTGGGGACACGGGGAGGGGAGCGGAGGTCCCCGGGTGCGCGGGCGGGAGCGTCGCTTTGACGCTGGCCTTCTGGGCAGATCCATTCATCTCAAGGCGGCCGAGGCGGCGGCCGAGCCTAGCTCACCCCACCCTGGAAGCTGGCCGGCCGCCGCCCGGGGAGCCTTGGGAAATGGGCGAAGTGGTCAGACTGGTTTCCGGAGCCGGGCTCGGAATCCACGCGGGCTGTCAGGCGTCGGTGGGGGAGGACCGAATCTCTAGGGCGGCGGTGGGGAGGCCGCCCCGGGATGCTGCCTTTCCCGAACCTAGCAGACGACCCCGCCGAGTGGAAGCGTGGGGGACGGCAGGAATGCGGTTGGGGAAAGCCGGTTTTCAGGTGTGGACCCCACCCCCACCCCCACCCCAGGTGCCCGCGCCCCTCCCCCTGCCGCGGGGCTCCGCGAGGTTGGCCAAGAGTACTTGGAGCTCCTGACCCACCAGTGAGCCTGGGCTTTGATCTCCACATCTGAAAGAAATGGGGGTGGGGTGAAGAGGCAGCTCTGCCACGGCTTCGGGAATGGCCCTACTCCTGTCACGCCCCCTACCTCAGTTTCCTCATCTACCACTGTCCTTTCCAGTCGGACGTTCCCGGGAGTCGAGGCAGACTGGGGCACGAGGACTCCTGGGGTCTGTGTCGGGAGGAGGAGGGCGGCAGAGCTGGCGACCACGTGCTCCCCTGGGGTTGAGCTGTCCCCAGGAAATACAATCGGTTGTTGGGGACAGGCCGTGGGTGCTCCCATCCCACCGCCAGGCCTGAGGACTTGGAGACAGGAAAATGGAATCTTTGGGGAGCAAATTTCCTACCACGGAATGGCATGGCGTTTGGCAACACAGGCTGCCAGGCACCCCGCTCTCGGTGTTTCTGGGCTGAGGAAGGGGTGCCTCACACCCCCGCCCCAGCAGCCCAGGGTCTAGGTCCCGCGTTCCTGCGCAGGGGCGTCGAGAGAAGGGGCTGAAGGGGCTGGGGGATCGAGCGACAGTGCTCCCATCGCAGAGAATGAAGTGCCCAGTTTTCCCGGTTTCAGCAGCTGCTGGGCAGGGAGGGGAGTCTCAAGTGCCACCCACGCTGGCGTCTTTCTTGCGGTTCTTCCGTGGGAAAATGGGCGCTTGAGGCGGCCCTACGAGGGGACGACGGGGACTCCAGGGCTAGTGACCCCCCAACCCCATCAGAAGAGAGAAGGAACCCAGACCTAGAAAAAGTGCCCAGCCCTCATCTGAGCCGCGCTGTGGGGACCTCCGCTCCTTCCCGCAACCAGGGTGGGCCGGTGTTGGGGCTTGGGCGCGGGTCCAGCCCGGCGATCGGGAGCGGAAGGGGGGTCCCGACGGTCCTCTGGGGCTGGGTGAGTGGTCGCCGCACTCGGAGCCCCCCTGGGGGTGGGGGGGCGGCCGGCCCCCTGGAGGGGCGGGGCGAGGGTGCGGGCCTCAGGGCCCCCAGGCCGCGCAGCCCGGGTGGGCTGCAGGAGCCCCCGCCGGCCCGGGGCGGGCTTTGTCTGCGGCAGCTCGGCTTTGGGAAGGCGCCAGCCGGGGTACAAGATGGCGGGGAAAGGGTGGGATCGCAGGCGCTCGCCACGCGGAGCGGCCCCGCTCTGCCTGCAATGCAGCAGGGGGAGGGGCGGGGGCACCGGCGACAGCGCCGCCCCACCCCCCCTCCGGCCGCCGGGCACCCCCCCGCCGTCGACCCCGCGCCCGCGGCCCCCGCCGCCTCTGTCTGGCGGCTGCAGCCTCCGCCTCACTCCGCAGAGCCCCGGCCGCGGCAGCTGCAGAAAATGGCTGCCAAAGCTGCGCCAGTCGCCACGCTGCCCCGGCGGGGGCGGGCGCCGCAGCCCCCAGCCCGGCTCTGGGTGCCCGCCCGGGGACGCTGGGCCGGGCGCCGAGACCCTCCTGGGGGCGCGGGCGGGGGCGGCAGCGGGGCGAACGGGGAAGGGGCGGCTACCTGCGGGCAGAGGGGGCACGGGGTGGAGGGCGGACGGGGACCGCGCAGGAAGGGCGCGCTCGGCCTGTCCCCACCCCCACCCCGGTGCCCGGTGCCCGGTGCCCGGTGCCCACGCGAGGTCGCAGCGCTGGGGTGGGGAAATGTTAATGGGGTGCTGACCTCTGTGACCGCGTGCCGCCCCCACCCATTTAGAAATCGGCCTTCCCCGCACCCTCCGGCGCTGGGGCTCGGCGGGCCAACCCCGATGCTCCCCGCAGAAAAATAAAAAAATAACAAATAACAAAGCTGTGTGCGTGCCGACTACAGGCGAGCCAAGCCCGGAACTCCGCGGAGAAGATCCGGGTGGATCCTCGGGCGCCATGAACCGCAGCCACCGCGGCAGCTCAGCAGGTGCCGAGAGCCCACCCTCCTCTCGGCGGGGAGCCGCTCTCCGACCCCCGCCTCGGCCCCGCCGAGAGCCACCCTCGCCGAAGAGGCGCCGGCGGCCACCCCGCCGCTCCCCACCACCCGGGCCCGAGCACCCTTCTCCGGGCGCCAAGGGGAGCTCAGGGCGAGCTGGACACCCGGCCAAGGGCGTGGGCTCAGGGCAAGGGCCGGGGGCGCAGCAGGGCTGGGGACGAAATCGCTCCAGGAGCTCCAGGGCCGAGATTGCTGAGAAATAAACGAAAAGTGCGCACAGAGTACCCGTGGGTGGGGTTGAGCTCTGGAGTTGGGACCCCTTGGCACAGCTACGCGGATCCGTACCCCCACTTCCCCAACCCAAGGGAACTCAGGCCCTAGTGGGCCCGGCCGGCCGGGGAGAGGTGTCTCTGTAGATTTGGTGCCTTATTTTTCTCTAAGTTTCTCTCTCATCCCTCCCCGCCAGCGGCGTTCTCGACTCCATATTTCACCACCAGTGGCTGGAAAATTCAAATTTAGTGTATAAGAGGGCAGGGGCCAGGGACCAGGAGCCAACAGGTCAGGAAAAGGGGTTTCCAGATTCGGGAGCGCCTTCTGCTCCTGGGGTTTAAGAGCAGAAAAGAAAAGGCGCACTTAAGGAGACACGTCCCTGTGCGGAGAGAAGTCGGGGGACATCTGGGGGTCCGCATTCCCCCTCCCCCACCTGGGCGGAGGAATTCATGCACCTAAGCAGGCAGAAACTTGAAGACGGGGATTTATTATAAACGACCTGGCTAAATGGGCGTGGGGAGAGCCGGTCAGGGATGGGATATTTCGGGGGCACCAAGAGGCAGCACCCAGGTATCCATGGATTTTGCAGGATCCGGAGAGGTCTCAGTGGCAGAGATCCGAAGCTGGGCGAAAACCCAGGCAAACTCTCCCCCTCGAGGGCACCCCCAGTCCCTACTCTGGAGGGAAACTGGTTTCTGCTGGGCAAACCACCGAGGCAGCGAATCTCAGCTAAGGTCAGGGAGGGATACATGCTGGGACCAAGGGCTGCTGCTGCCGCAGCGCTTCCTTCCGCAGAAACAGCGAGGAGGCGGAGGCGGCCGAAGCTACCTCGATCCAGCAGGCAGCGCCCTCCCCAATCTCGAACCCTCGTTCCCTGGCAGTGCCCGCCCCCACCACCTTCTTCTGGGAGCAACCAGGTTAAGGAATTTGAGATTTCTAAGGGAAGGAGGGCGAGGGTGAGGGACGATGCCCAAGGCGGGCGGAGGTCGCGCTGGTCATCGCGCCCTGGTCCCCATCCCCCACTCTATCTGGCCTTCCCACGCGACCCCCACCTGCACGGTGTTCCAGGCGCAGGCTGCCCAGCAGGGGGCATCGCCGGGCACCTCCGGGAGGCGGCAGCCCTAGAGGCGAGCTCGGTCACAGGCACAGTCCCTAAGGGCACTAGGGGTTCCATTGTCTTAGCTGTTCCCTTCGGGTGACCTCGGGACAGGAGTGGGTCTCCAAGGGGATGGTCTGGCCGCCACGGCGTCTCTAGAACATGCGCGTCGGAACTGTGACAGCCGGAGGGGGTCAGCCGGACACCTGTGCATGGGTGCGCGTGCGCGCGCCTTGGCGGGTTGGGGAGGGGGCGAGGGGCGCCCCCGAATCCGCAGTGCCCTTTCTGCCTGAGTTTGAAGCGATCGAGTCTTATCCCCAGAGGAACAGCGACGCCTTCTCTCTCCGCCCGCTCCCATCCCGCGGGTGGGCCCGGTGCCGGGCACCTGACCAACAACCCGCAGCCACCGCTCCACTGCATTCTGCCTGGACACCCGAGAGTGGCTCTTCGAGTGCATTTTTCTCCCCGCACGCGGGATTTTTTTTTCCCTCAACAATTGGCAGGTTTTTAAAGTAACCTTTAAACGAGACATCGATTTACCATTATTATGATTGCATTCAGAAATCCAGCCCGAAGCGACACCCTGGGAGATGGTAATTTGGAGGTGCCTAGGGCTGCTTATGGTTCAGCACATCCCTAGCCTCGGAAGCACATTTCTTTTGCAGCTAATTGCTCTGATTATCTTGGGGGGAAGGTGGTGAAGGGGGTTGGGGGGGGTGAGCCGGACTGTTCCCAGAGCCCCGTGCGTGCGCGCAGTGAACCTGATGCCGCAGCGGCTACTGCGGCAGCGACACACTCACACACTCACACACGCACACACACGCTCCCCTCCCGCATCCGGGCCTTCCGGCTCCTCCGCCGATGCTCGCCGCTTTTGGGGAGGGGGTGCGTGGGGTGGGAGTGGGAGCGTGCGCGGAGGGGGAGAGGACAGGCCGAGCAGCCACGGGAGAAGAATGACAACGAAGCAGAGGGGAGGAGGAAGATCGCGGGAAGAAAAATTGGGAAAGGGTGCAGGCAAAAAGGGGGGTTAAGCGACGCGGGGGTGCCGAAGAGAGAGGCGGAGATACCCGGGAGAAAGAAAGGGAGGGGGCGGGGAGCGGGCGGGGGCGACTGGCTGGTTTCCACTCGTGAGAGCCGGTTGCCGAGAGACGCGCGGGCCAATGAGCGCGCACCAGCTCAGCCCGGCGCCCGCCGCGTGCCCTTATATGGTGCGGCCGCTCGGCGGGCGCTCGCGCACATCGCCATATAAGGGCAGGAACCTAAATACAGGCTATACCTTGTTCTCCGCTCGCCCGGCCGCGGCCCGGGCGATCGATGAGCGCGCCGCCGAGCGGGCTGCGGCGCGCAGGTCCCGGGAGCCGGCGGGGAGGGGGCCGCGGCGGCCGCCCGGCCCCGACCAGATGTGGCCGGCGCAATGGCAGCCCGGCCAGCTGCAGCGCTCCGAAGGCGCCACCCGCCGCCGCCGCGCTCCCCCTCCTTTCTCTCTCCCGCTCCTCCACCCCCCCACCCCGCGTTTGGAGGTGCAAATGCAGATGAACCGGGATTGAAATCTAATTGCTTTTGTTTAAAAAAATGTGAGCCAGTCCCTGTTGAGTTTGAGCAGAGGCCTGGGATCCTGGCAAACCAAGCCTCGGGGAGAGAAGAGGAAGAGCCTTAGGGGCTGGGCAGGGGGGCACGGGTCGAGTGCTGCGGGTAGCCGCAGCGCCAGGAGGCCGGGAACAGTGGACACGAGGACCCACTGGCTCTGTGCCCTGGAGGCGCGGGCGGCCTGGAGCCAGCCAGGTAGTGGAAAGGAGAGGTGAGAGGTGTCGCTGTCACACCTCTCTTCTCTGTCGCTGTGCCGGCCCTGCTCCTGAGGGCAGGCTACAAGAGGCTGGTGGGGACAGGGGACAGGCCCCCCAGGTCACAGGATTGGAGCCATCAGGGCTGGATCTGAGCAAGGAAAAAGTCGTCTCAGGGATTCTCTGCCTGAGGGGCGGTGGGTCCTGGGTGAAGCCTTCTGAGATCCTGGTCGCCTCGGTCATACTGACGCCTGCCTGTGCTGGCGACCTCAATATCCGTCTGAAACAGGATGGCCCACTTGGTTTCCATCTCCCCACTTGTAGCTGGTCTCCTTGCCCACGGAAGAGGAGTCTGAGCTGCCCCTGCAAGGGTCTGGACGGTGAGAGTGGCCCCAGGATGTTTAGGGAGTGCGGAGGGGCCTCTCTGGTTAGGACACGTGGCACCCTGACCCAGTTCTTTTAGCCACGGTGCACCACGCCGTGGCGCAGTTGTATGCTGTTGTGAACCTGGAGGTAGCCCACCCAGCATCCCCACCAGGAGCAGACTGAGGCCTTTACCTCCCACTGCTGGCAACAGACAGGAGAGACTCCCCGACACTCAGAGGTCCCAAGGCCCCACCAGTGGATGGCACAGAAGAAGCTTATGCACCTGGAGCAGCAGCCTGTGAGATGGAGAGGACTGTCCCCCAGCACATACCCATCGCCCCTCAGGTGCCCTTCTCCATCCAGCTGAGACTGTGATTGTGTCAACCTCGCCTCCGTTCCCCAGTGCCTGGAGGTGCTGAGAGAGCCTCTCCCTCCAATGAGGCCATTTCCAGTAGCATGATGCCACCTATAGAACGTACCTGGAATTAGTCTGAGCTGCAGCCGTGCTGCCAGCAGCGCGGAGCTGGAGGGAGGAGCATGCCTTGGATTGTCCCTTGCCGGAGTTGAGCTCGGAGTGGTGGTCTAGTCACCCAGGGCTTCCTCCCGGGCTTCTTTTGCCATCCTGGGTCTTCCAGGTGGGCATTTGGTAGCTATGGGCCTGGTATCATTGGGGAAATGGTGGCCAGTACCTGGTGTATTTGGAACAGGAATCTGCCACTCCTACTAGGAGTCCCCAGCTCCTGGGCAGGCACAAACTCCAGGGTTCTGTGTACCGCCCTAGGCATGTGCGCCAGTGGCCAGCACCCAACAGTCAACAAGCATTTCCAAAAGGTTCAGGAGTACCCATCTGCCTACACAAATGATCCCAAGATGTCCAAAATGGAGACCAGACTGCTGGCTCCAGGGCTGCCTGCTCCAAACGCTGGTTTTGCAGGGAGAACAGAGAGAGACTTGTCCAAGGGAACCCAGCTAGCCAGGGCAGAGCAAGCCTGGGTGGGAATGCTGTCTTTTCTTTCCCAATCCACTGCTTTTTTGCACTATGCAGGTGCATCTCAGCAGCAGTCCAGACACAGGCTTCTTTGTCAGTGTGGCTTCTCAGTCCCAGAACCCAGGAGCCCTAGCATGGGGACTCGATACTGACAACCATTGATCTCAGCCAGTCCCACTCCCTGGGCAGCTGGACAGAGGCTGGAAAAGTGGGTCTCTGGTCTCAGGCTGCTATGCTCCTGGTCCCGCGAAAAGCTGGGGTTGGCCAGAGCCACTGACTGTCACAGGCAGCTCTCGCATGCCAAGCCCCAAGCCCTAGAGCAGCGCAGCCATGCCTGGCTCCCCTAGGTGCCTGGTTCCACACCAGCAAGAGCTACCCAGAAACTTCCCCTTAGGCTCTTCAACTCCTGGGTGACAGATTTAGGTTGAGCTCTGTCCTGTGACAACTTGGTCATCAACAAGTTACTTAACCCTCCGAGCCTGTTTCTTCATCTTTAAATGTGGTGAATAAGCCTCCCTCTAAGGGCTGTGATGAGGAATAGAAAGAAGCAGAGTCCGGGAAGCCTCCAGCAGAAAGCCCGGCTCAGAGCAGCCCTCACTCAGCGGATGGTAGCTACATCTGTCCGCTCCTAGCACTCTGGTACACCCTCTTGCGCCAGGCTAGATACCAATGTGGAATACAAACACCATAACACATCACATCCATTTGAGCCACTGTAGAAGCAGGCTTCGCAGCACTCCCTAGCAGATGTCCTAGTGAGTGGTTGGTGGGTATCAGCTCCAACCCCTCTCCTACCCTTGCATAATCTCTTCCAGTCCTGCCTAGCTCCATTCTCTGCCCTGCCCTGCCCCCTGTGACAATCCAGGGCCCTACAGCCTTTCACACACCCACTTCCCAGGGCATCCTCAGAACTGCGGTGTAGACAGCCCCAGAAGCTTTCCTTCCAGGGAAGGGGATGCCTGAACCCACAGAAGCTGGGGAAGAAACCGAGCCTGGGACTCCTTTCTCATCTTGGAAAAAGAGCACGTGTGTGCGTGTGGAGCGCGGAGTCCTGCTTTCCTGGGATCCAAATACTCATCTGTGGGTCCATTACAGATGGCTGTCATAGCAACAAACTGGGCAAGAACTGGCCCATTCTGCAGGTGGGAATGCTGATTTCCAGGAGAGAGATCTGACCTTGCAGTGCAAGCATGTGAGGCACTTTCCCAGATTCTGCCGAGTCTCTAGTCCCACGAGCTGAAGGGGCTGGCAGTCACTGTTGAGAGCAGCAGCTGGAGAGGCTGTGGGAGAAAGAGACTTAGTCTTGCTGCAGCAAATCATCTCCCCCGACATCCATCCCCATCCTTCTCCCCTTCTCTTTCCCTACACTCGATGCCATCATGCTGGGACTCACATCTCTGTGATCTCTGCCAGGGACACCCCCACCTGCTCCTGAAGACCCTCGATTCCCCCATGTCCACCTCTGCCCACCCTCTTCATTTCAGCTGGACTTGTACAAAGTGAGGGTTGGACTTGGGGATATGCTGTTAGACATTCCCGACTCCTGAGAGGGAGCTGCACCCACCCCGCCATGGCTCACTGGGGAGCTGCAGGACCACTCCAAGGCTGAAACCGAGTGCCCTGCGCCCATCCAGTGGGCGCCTTCCCACTGAATGGTGTCCCCCTCAAGAGGAGAGGTCCAACTTCCAGGCTGAATGGTGTCCCCCTCAAGAGGAGAGGTCCAACCCCTCCTCTCAGCTTGGGACAGAGTGGGGGCGGGGTAGAGAGGACAGTTTCCCAAGGGACTAGCCATCCTGCTCCCAGAACTCTTAAAATGCCTGGAGCAGGCTAGAGAACGAGGTCCTCCAGAGATCCTCTCTTGCAGACCTAAGAAGAGGTTTCAGGGAACAGGAGAACTGGCAACCCCAGCAGGCCTTCCTGCTGGCCACTTTCTTTTCTAGTCGTCCTGGGTCCTCCCTACTCTTCAAAAGGGAGAAACTGAGGTAGAAACCTGGGACTGAATGGAAGGCCTGGAATCCCAACTCCCCCTGAGTTTTCTTGGCTGGGAAAATACCTGGGGACAGCTGGAGGCTTTGGGTATCCTGGGGTGCCTCTCCCCCAGAATGTCCCCTTCCCCTAGAGAACCTTCGATTTCTCAAACACACACACACACATTAGAAAGGATATGATACCTCTAAAGTCAGCCTGTGCCATCAAGGTGGTGTAAAGAAGTCAGAGACTGCCTCTAAAGAGTGGCAGGGATGATTGCAGAGGGAAGAGGAAGGAGATGAAATGAGGCCTACCTGTCCCAGCCCAGCCGCCAGCTCTCCAGAGACACCCCCTTTCCCAGGCCCCACAGTCCCTTGGCACCCTCCTCCCTTCCCACCAAAACAGTCTCTGATGGTGGGACTGAGGTCTTCCACCCCACGGCCATTCCTTCCTAGGCTTCCTCCTGCAACCTTGAACTTTTTAAAAGTTCATTTACAAAAGAACTTAAGAACGATACCAAACTTCTTAGTTGCAAGCCTGAACCGTGGGCACCTTCTCATTAAATGTAAAACTTGCATCTTTTCCAAGAGATAGGACGTTCCTGTCCGTCTGTAGAGGGTTGAGGGGGGTGCTGCAGAACCTGTGGTGCTCCTCTCACTCTCTGCTCCGTGCACTGCGAAAGTGGGGATGGTGCCCTCGGAGGAAACATGTTTTGCTGCAAAAATTCTCTGGAGCCCGGAATTGCCCTGAAAGTGGTCCTGCAATTACAATTCTGGTCCAAATTCATTTACCATATTTATTTGTGGATTTTCTCCTCCCACTCCTCTTCATATTAGAAAAGATCAAGAAGGTTTTTTAATGTATAAAAGATGTTTCCTGCACATAATGTGCCCCACCACCACCCACGCACCCCTTTATTCTGCTTTGAATCCAACGACTTCTGCTATCACGGTGGCAGAGGCGACCATCCCAGAGCAGGAAGTGCTCTGTCTCGAGCAGTTCAAAGAGCGGGAAACTGAGTTCTTGGAGGGTCCGGACTCAGACCCAGGAGCTGGTTTGCAGGACACCCCCTTAATCCTCAGCAGGCTGCCAATCTACCCTCTCCACACCCCACCACATTAAACATCTGCCCCCCATTGCCCCAGCCACAGTCCATGTTGTCTCTGCCTCAAGGGCCACTGAGCCTCCCAGGAGGGATGGGGTGAAGGTGGGGTTGTCGGCTGGGACTTCACGGTGGTTTAGCCCTTCATCCGTTTGGCCAAAAAGTAACTAAGCTCTGAGGCTGAAACTAGAAAAACACAGAAACTCAGCGTGAACATTACATTTCCACTGCTTTCAACTTTCTCTCTCCTCTGTCCTGGTCAGGAACCCTACACCCTCTGCAAAACCAGCTTTTCTTGCCATCAGACTCTGTTTTGGGGATCTCAAGGACTAGCTGAAGAAAATTAATTTTGTCTCTGATTGCTGTGTTATTCTAGATAAGCCATTATTATGCAAATGAGGCAGTGCAGCTCTCAGGATGAATAAGACGGTGCCGGTAGCGGCGCGGGACAGACCCAGATGTTTGCATAATTACTTCTGCCCCAACTTCCAGAGTGCAAAATGTCAAGGGAGGAAGTTGTGCGGGTAAATACGGTACCATGTTCCCTGAATCTGATTTCTTACAGAAGGGCGGGGAAGCCGATCGGAGGCTTCAGCTGCAGAGGGAAAAGGCATCCCGGCTCGCTGGCCGAGGGTGTCCCGGCCAACTGGCCGTCAGCATCCGCCCTCGGGATGCTGAGCCACCCCTCGGCCGAGGGCGGCCAGAGAGAGCAAGGTCCCGCCCGGGCAGCGAGGCGCTTGCGCGGGCACAAAGCAGCCGCTTGGCCCCACGCTTTCCGGCAGCTCGGGAACTGGCAACACGGCTTCTGGGCGTGCGCGGAGCCTCGACGCCAGCCGAGCCCGGTCGGGTCCCAGACAGCGCCTCCTCCCGAAACAACGGCTGGGGGTGCCCCGAGGAAACCCTCCACCGGGGCTGCGAGGAAAGGCGTCGACCGCCGTGGAGGATGCCGAGGCTTCGCCCAGAACCTCGCGGGCACCGTCGCGTCTCTCGGTCGGCTCCCAAACGTCTGCCCTCGGGTTTGCCGCCCGCGTGGCCCACTCTCGCGGAGGGTGGGCGGCCCGGCAGACGCCTCTGTTCCCCGAGGTTCTGCGAGAGGCCTGAGACTGGCCTCCGCAGCTTGTGCCTCCTCGAATGAGCCGGCAGGCTCCGGTACTGAGGGTTTTCTGAGCTCTGAAAGGGGAAGCTGGACTGTGGCTCTTGGCGAGAACAACCTCGCAAGGGAACGACACTGGCTCAGAGACCTCCACTTTGGAACTGGCTTGAGGTCCTGGCGTCCCAGCAAAAAAAGTCACTTCAGTTCCTTCTGCATGGGGGCGGGGTAGGAAATGAGAAAACGGGAAGCACCAGACGGAGTCCGAAGAGTTCTTGGAGCTTCCCTGGGACTCTGGAGAGCCGCGTGGGGTCCAGGAGGAGAAGGGAGGACTGTGGCATCCAGCATCGCTGGAGGCAGAAGTGCCCACCCTGGCGGAGCTCAGGCTCAAGGGATCCCAGGAGGGCCGGCTGCCTCTCTGCGCACAGGCTCTGGTGCCACCACTCCTCGCCTCGCCCAGCCTCACTGCGTGTTTTCCCGTGGGAGGGTTGGTGCTCCCTGCCTTTCCCATGGGCTGGGTCACGGGAGGAGGGGCTCGCAGGGGCCGTGGCCCGTAACTGCCAGGCCAAGGCTGTCCGTGCAGGCAGAACCTGGGATCAAACTCTGCACCCGGGGATTCTGGAACCACAGGCTGCCGCCCACCTTTGAGCCGTCAGATCGCAGGCTGACGCTGCAGCAATCGGCCTGCCCCGGGTATCTCCAGGTGGGATTGGGGCTAGGGGTTTCTGATAATGTCCTCCTCTCAGACGGGACTCCAAGACCTTGACCCGCCGGCCTTCCCTCGCCTCTCGCAGTCCCCGCCCCTGGCTGTGCCCAGTCCGCCCCGTCTGAGTCCCTACTCCCCAGATCGCGAGAACTGAGTGCCCGAATCCAAGAACTCCCGGACTCCTTCCAGGCTGCGGTTGTCCTGCCCGACTCCGGACCGCCCCTCTCTGCTCCCCAAGGGAGCAGTCGGGGGCTCGGGTGTGCGTCTGCGGGGAGGGGGGCGAGGGGGTTGGGGGTGGGGGGAAATGGGGCCTGCCCGCGGCGCGCATGCGTGCTGGCTCGGGCGCTGTGCGCGTGCTCCAGTGGCACCAGACTCAGCTTGCCCGGCCTCGGCGCTCCGAGGGCACGCTCGCGCGTTTTCCCAGTGAGCCCACGCGGCCCAGCCGGTCCAGGGGCAGATACCCGAGGAATGAATCAAAACTGCTTCTAAGCAGCACACGTCGGTTTCTCGGGGGGCGGGGACGGGTGTGTGCTGAGCCCCTCTCTGGGCGCGTCCCTCATGGGGAAGTAGGGATAGCCCGGGCTAAGTCACTCAAATCAGAATCACTAGGTCCCATGAGCTTGTTCTAGTCTCAAAACACCAATTAACAGCAACAACAGTAACTAATAATGAACATTCATTGAACATTTGCCTGTGGCTGACAGTGTGGGGGTTCGCCCATGTCTCGTTGAACCCCCCATGGACTCTGTTGGGAAAACATACTAATATTGCTCTTCTTAAAGTTATAGAAGCTGGAACACAGAGAGGTTAAGTAACTTGCATAAGGGCACACAGCCAGCAAGTGCATTGGAACCCAGGCAGGCTGACCCCAGAACCCACCTTTTTAGCCACTGTGTTCTACCATAAAGAAAAAGCAAAACTGCCCACGAACGTCCAGCTTCCAGTTGGCTTAAACTGGCGCCTAGAACTCCCTCCTGTCTCTGTTGTTTCAGCTCATCCTTGTTGCCGAGGGCTCTGAGAGTCTTCCTGCTGGAGCACTGCTCTGCGCTTCCAGGAGGCTCCACTGGACCTTTCTTGAATTTCTTCTTCAAGCCTTGGAGGAGCTGAAATTCACAAGGATCCAATGCCCCCACTATGGAGCTTTAGGGGCTTGAGCCTAGGGCTTTGCTTCGGGCTTCTCAGGCAGAACCCCTGCTGTGCCCTTGAGCAAGTGACTTGGCCCCGCTGTGCCTCGCTTTCCTCATCTAGAAAATGGGGGTAGTAGAACTGATCTCACCTGACTGCTGTGAATCTTAACTGGGATAACACAGGCACTAGACATAGGGCGACTAGTTAAGCAATAGATGTTGCTTAACTCTGAGGGGATATTTTCCCCTGTGGAGGGGAAGAAAGGTCGCCTGATTTCAGTTTCTGGGGTTTAAGGCAGAATTGTGGCTTCTAGAGTGTGCGCAGCCTCGTGGGAGATTCCTGTAGAGCAGGCAGCCCCTTCGTTCCTTTGCACCCGCCTCTAGTGCTTGTCTAGCAAGGAGGAGCTGTAGATGTCCCCTAGGGAGGAGAAAGCAGGACAGAAAAGGTGGGAGCTTCTTGCTCCTGGGAATAACTAGCAGAGGGAAGTAAGGCCAGAATCCTGGACCACCTCCCTTCCAGTCACCCAGGCTGGGCCTTGGGACCAGTTTCCAGAATGTCGGGTCACCCTGCCGCATTCCCACAGCAGGCGGCAGGCGCCCAGCCCTAGCTCGGTCGGGGAAGCAGCGCTGCGGGACCCCCCGCCCCGGCCCTGGCTCCGGGGCCACGGGAGGTAAGCCACTGGCCACAAGGCCACGCCTCGGAGGCGCCCGCGCTCACTTCACTGCCGGCCGCCCGAGGCAAACGGTTGGCTTCCAAATCTGCCCGCGTCCGCGGCCAAGACCTGGCAGGTCCGAAGCCCGCCAAGCCGCGGAGCTGAAACGCTCCCAAACAACCCGGCCGGCCTCATCCTCGAGCTACAGGACGCGCTAGGGCTTGTCGGCCTAGCCCGCCACCCAGGAGCCCAGCGCCCCGCTGGGGCCCGTCAGCCCCTCTCCTCGGACTGCGCCAGCCTCCAGCCTCCAGCCTCCCTCCCGGAGGATGAGTCCGCGGGCTGTGGGCCCAGGGAGGCCTAAGAGGGCCCCCAAACTTCGGGCTCTCAGGAGGCCGCAGCATCAAGGGCAGACCGGGCACCTTTGAGTGGCTGAGGCCGAGGGTAGGGCGGGCTCCCGGGAGCAGGTCGCAGACCCTTTGTCGGGAGGGGCAGTCGCGGGCCGTGCACCCAGGTCGCCAGAAGAGTGCGGAACAGGGCCGGAGACCTAGGGGTTTGGGAAGCAGGTGTCCCCAGGCGGGCGGGCGCCCGCATTTCCGTAAACAAAGAAACGGGGCAGCTCTTCTCTGGAGAGGGGGCGGCTGTTAAGAGAATCGCCGACAATTTCCTTCATAAAAATGCGATCTGAGAGCATTTGATTTCCACTTTCACTCCCCCCATCCCCCGCCCTAACACACGCACCGTCTCTAAAGACACTCAAATTGCAGCCATATGGGGCTAAAGTAATAGGAAGCAGTTACCTTATTTACTGCAGAGGCGGCGCACGCGAACCCGGCAGCCGCAGCCTCTGCAGCGGACCGCCGAGCGATGGGATTAAGAGTAGCGTGTCTTGTCTTTTACAACTTTGTTTGCTCCTGGGAGGTGTAGGTGGGAAAGGCAGTTATCTAACTTTGAACCAGGAAAGTGGTTGTGTGGAAAAAAGGGAGGTGGCGAGAATTGAGTGGGTCAGGGAAGGGGGTTCGATAAGAACCGTGGAGAGCAAGGATGCTCTTTCTGTGGGTTCCTAAGACCGTGCGACCAGCTGACCTGTCCGCTGGGTCTGGTTCAGACCCGGCTGGAATGACTTCAAGCCTCCTCCCCCTGCACCCCCACGCATGCTAGCACCCTCTCCCAGCGCTCTCTCCCAGCAGGCAGGACATCCTCCGGGACCCACGCAGCCAGACCCCGGAGGTGGGCTCCCATCTCTCAGACCGCCACCTTCCGCTTTGTCTACAAACTGTCCAGGAGTGAGGTTGCCCGTTGACCTGTTTTCACACCCCCTGCCACGCTGCTCTCTTGGGGGCAGTTGGGGGGAAGGGGGTGCGCCAGGCAGGGGTGAGACACACTCTGCCCCGTTGGGGATTGCCTTCCTTGGCGGGACTGAGCGCGTCTGCTGCTGACAAGAGCCGGGCTACCTGCCCTCAGATTATCCTATACTTTTTCTTTCCTTCTGAATTGAGTTCCACATTTGGCACAGGCTTTGCAGGAATCCCCGACGTTTGCAAACTCAGACTCTTCGCAAGCAGTAATTTTGTTCAGAGCAAGCATTTCTGAAATAATCGCCATCAGGTACAAAGATGGGTGGAAAATTGGGTGGGGAAGGTAAGCTAATTACCTAATACCCTGTCCAGAGGAGGGGGCTGTACCTGCCAGCATCAGGAGTTTCATTTCTTCACTTTAAGTTTCACAGGTATTTAGGCAAAGAAGGGAAAATGAGGTGGAAAGAGAGGGACACGGAAGGAAGGAAAGAAAAGGGAGGGAGGGAGGCAGGGAGGGAGGGAGGAAGGAAGGAAGGAAGGAAGGAAGGAAAGAAAAAAGGGAGGAAGGAAGGAAGGAAAGAAAAAAGGGAGGGAGGAAGGAAGGAAGGAAAGAAAAAAGGGAGGGAGGAAGGAAGCAAGGAAGGAAGGAAGGAAAATGGAAATAATGCATGGAGAAAGGTTTATAAAGCTATCTTCTTCGGGGTGAAACTGAAACCATCGCCCTCTGCACGCCTAATGCAAATCCCACGGTCTGTAAAGGCATCAAGGGCAAGCACAACTCCGGGAACCCAGCTCCAGAAACTCTATCTGAAGGAAAACCACCGCTCTTCGCGGGTGCGGGAGAGCCTCTCAGGGCGGGGCGGGGGGCGCGAGGCCAGGCGGGTCAGGTCCCCCGGCCTACCCCGGGAAGGCCCCCTCTCTCTCACTTCCACGGTGGCCCTGGAGCCAGCCCGAGGAGCTCAGGCGGCCGGTGCGGGGCTGGGACCGACACTCAGCCGTTGCCTTCGGCAGGCAGCGGATTCCAAGAGGGGGCGGGCGGGACAGGCAGAGCGACCCGGGCCCAGGGCGGAGGGTGGGCTTTCTCTGGGCGGGGAAACCAGACACTTACAGGCGGCTGAGGCCGACTTTATTTTTACTGCCCAAACTGTTGGAAAGTATTTAAGCTTAAACAGAAACAGCTGTATCGCTGGCACCGGCCGACGAAACTATTTGTTACTGGGAATGACTTTTTATGATTAAGGACGCGCCCGTCGGCGGCCTCCCACCGGCGGCCCGCGAGGGTCACCGGGAGATCTGAGCGTCCTCGACGCGCTGTTCGTTCAGACAGAACGGCCAGAGAGATGGGACTGTTCGACCAGCGGCCACCTTGTGAAGTTTAGGAGCGAGGCCAAAACCTGAAACCCGTGTTTCCAGGAGCTGGGTCAGGACTGGGAAGGAAGACGGTCGAAGCGCCCCGTCTGCCCCGCGGGTCGAGGACCTCGGGGCTGCCGCCGCCTGCGCGCGCCTCACTTAGGACAGGAGGCCAGTTTTCCGCTCTGGGCTTCCTGCCCCTACGAGTCAGACTCCTTGGCTGCTTCTCTCTCGCTTCCCATCGTTCTCTCTCTGCCTCTCTCTTTTTTCCCCCTCCCTTTCGTCCACCCCAGCTCTGGCCAAGGGAAACCGCTTCCAGTCCGGCTGATCATCGAGGTTTGAACTAATTCGAGGGTTCCAAGTAGTAGGAGTTGTAATCTGGAGCTTGGGCAATAAGAGAACAGGGTGGGAGGGAGCTGGGCCCAGAGTGCGGCTGCTGTCCCCAGCGCCGGCCCCGCCACGGGTCACCGGCAGCAGAGCCGGCGGCAGGGTCGGCGGTGCACGTGCGTGTGTGCGCACCCGAGGCAGCCGCGGCCGGCCCTTGTCCCTTTCCAGGAACCCGCCATCTTCGCGCGTGAGACCCTCTCGTCCAGCCCGCCCTGGACCCGGTGGCGTCCCCCAACTTCCCGCGCCAGCGTTTCTCGCAGGGTGTCCGCCGCGCACGGTGGGAAGAGCGGCGGGCAGGAAGCGCGCGGGCCGGGCGCGGGGGTCCGGGGGAAGCCGGACGCACCCCCAGAAGCGCGCCCCAGCCCTTGCGGGCTCTGCCCAGATACCCTTAGCCCACCCAGGCCCCGGGCAGTGGGCGGCCAGGGCCTGGCAGGGGCGGGCCGCGCGAGCTAAGGGCAGGGGCAGGTGGCTGCGGGCGTCGGGGACGGTGGGGGGGGGCAGGAAGAAGCCGCGCGACATCCTCTGTGGGGTCCCGGGCCGCGGGCAGGGTCCGGAGGGAACAGCCGGGCCTCCACCAGGTCTGTGCTCGGCTTCGGAGCGGGGGATCAGCGCTCCAGCCAGCCCGGCTCCCAGGGCCGGGAGGGTGGACGAGGGGCAGGGCCGCGCGATAGGAGCCTGAGACACAGGCACATTGATTTGTTAGCGGGACCCGGCTGGCGGAGGGGGCGTTGCCATGGAGACCGGGGGTCGGGTGTGCGGCGCGGGGGGCGGGGGCGGGGCCGGGGGCCGGGGGAGAGGCCAGCCCTGGGCGCGCCGCCGGCTCTCGGGGTTCGGGCGCGGCCCGCGGCGCCCCAGCACCTGTGCATTGTGCATTGTGCGGCGCGGGCGGCGGGGGGAGGGGACGGCGCAAGTCCTGGGCGGTGGGGGTGGGGCGGGCCGGGGTCTGCCGAGGGGCGGAGCCAGGCTGACAACGCCGCGGGGATCCCAGCGAGAGCTGTGGGGGACGCCGAACACCGGAGGGACTACTTGGTGGCGGGGGAGGGGGCTCCGGCGAGGACAGAGGGCGGCCGGCCCCCTTCGCCAGCCCCGCAGACTGACAGCGGCCGGGCCCGCCCTCCCCGTGGCGTCACTTCCGGCTGCGCCCCCTCCCACTCGCGCGCTCGGTCTCTGGAGTCGCCTCGGACTCCGCCCCCTGGCGATTGGAACGCGGGTCACGTAGCAACGCGGGGGAGAAAGGGAGAGGGGCGTGGCTCGGAGCTCACCCAATCAGCGCGCGGGGGCGCAGGCCTCCGGCCGCTCGGCTTTAGCAACGTCGTTAGCAACACGTGGGGCGGGAGGAAGCGCTGGGCGGAGGGGAGGGGGCCGAGCCGAGGAGCGCGGGAGGGGGGCCGCGGGAGGGAGCGAGTGCGCGGGGAGGGGGAGGAGAACTGACGTCAGCGGGAGAGTATTATGGTCTGTCGTGCGCTGGCTGCTGCTTTTCTGCTCCTGGAAGCGGCCAAGGGGGGAAGCGGCGAGTCAACATGGAGCTTTCAGCGGTGGGGGAGCGGGTGTTCGCGGCCGAAGCCCTCCTGAAGCGGCGCATACGGAAAGTAGGTGCCCCCGGGCCTTGGGCCTCCTTGCGGCCGGGCCCTCCCCTCCCGGCCCGGGTTCCCTCCCCCTGCTGCAGCCCAGCTTCCCTTCCCCCAGGTCCCAGCAGCGGCCGCGGCCGTGGCGGCGGCGGCGGCGGCGGCTCTGAGCCCAAGCGCTTTCCTTAGACTTGCAGCGATGCACGGATGGCATGGGTGGGGGGCGGGGTGGGGATGAATGCCGGTGCATGCACTTTGTGCAGCGTTAGGTGCAGGGGTGATGCAGTGGGCGCGTGCCTTTTGCGGCGGGGTTTCGAGCATTCATCTGGTGCATGCATTTTCGCATGCATTTCTTGTATCTTCCTCATGCATTTCTCCCCATGCACACACATTATCCCCTTTGCACCCGCAGGGACGCATGGAATACCTCGTGAAATGGAAGGGATGGTCGCAGAAGTAAGTAGGTTGTATGCAATTCTCAACCCCAGACTGTTAATCAGAAGGTTTCTTTCTTCCTCTTTTTGCCTTTACGTTGAAATACAATACAATGCAACGAGAAAAGTTACACACACATACACCCTCGGCTCTCACCCTGCTCCTGGGACTGATGCCCACTTCTTCCTGATTCCCTTTAGGTACAGCACATGGGAACCGGAGGAAAACATCCTGGATGCCCGCTTGCTGGCGGCCTTTGAGGAAAGGTACAGACCCTTCCAAGTCCCAGCCACTCACTTAGAAGCAAGTAGAGTGCCTCTCTCCAGCTCCTCTATATTCCACTTGCTTTCTTTACTCACGCACCCTTTCTCCTTCCCTTCTTTCTCCAGGGAAAGAGAGATGGAGCTCTATGGCCCCAAAAAGCGAGGACCCAAGCCCAAAACCTTCCTCCTCAAGGTAGGCTGGCACTGTCCAGTGGTGGGGCACAATGTTGTTGAGTTACTCGTGGGAAGGGGCTCTGAGGGCTGTAAGCCAGTGGGGTGACCACACATGTTGTCTATTTGTAATCTAGGAAGGAGTTCCCTGACAAAATGTCACCAAGTCAGTGGCAGCACCAAGCCGTGTCTAGGGGCATGGGCTTGGCCACACTGGAATTCCTTTACCCTCCCCCCATCCCAAATGGATATGTAATCAAATGCAAAATGTGCGCTTTTTACAAATGACTGCTTCCAGACAAATCTTCTACCCCTTCCCCCATCCTGCCACATCTGAGCTCTAACCACCTCCCCACCCACCCACCCACCCATCCATCCACCCACCCACCCATCCATCCACCCACCCATCCATCCATCCATCCATCCATCCATACATCCATGTAGAAATTCCCAGGTATCAAAGGGTAAAGATAGGAGGTCAAGGCTGGAGGAGTCCTGTGGAGGACAGGGCCCTGCCCCACTCTTGATACTATCTTCTCTCCTGCAGGCCCAGGCCAAGGCAAAGGCCAAAACCTACGAGTTCCGAAGTGATTCAGCCAGGGGAATCCGTATCCCCTACCCTGGCCGCTCGCCCCAGGACCTGGCCTCCACTTCACGTGCCCGAGAGGGCCTTCGGAACATGGGTTTGTCCCCGACAGCCAGCAGCACCAGCACCAGCAGCACCTGCCGCGCAGAGCCCCCTCGGGACCGGGACCGGGATAGGGACCGGGAGCGGGAGCGAGAGAGGGAGCGGGAGCGAGAGAGGGAGCGGGAACGTGAGAGGGAACGAGAGCGGGGCGCCAGCCGAGTGGATGACAAGCCCAGCTCGCCAGGGGACAGCTCCAAGAAGAGAGGCCCCAAGCCCCGGAAGGAGCTCCCGGACCCCTCACAGAGGCCACTGGGCGAACCCAGCGCCGGCCTGGGAGAGTACCTCAAAGGCAGGAAGATGGACGACGCCCCTTCCGGGGCAGGAAAGTTCCCAGCCGGCCACAGCGTGATCCAGCTGGCCCGAAGGCAGGACTCGGACCTGGTGCAGTGTGGTGTGACCAGCCCTAGCTCAGCCGAGGCCACGGGAAAGCTGGCTGTGGACACCTTCCCGGCCAGGGTGATAAAGCACAGGGCTGCCTTCCTGGAGACTAAAGGCCAGGGTGCCCTGGATCCCAGTGGTGCCCGGGTCCGACATGGCTCAGGCCCCCCCAGCTCTGTGGGGGGCCTGTACCGGGACATGGGGGCTCAGGGGGGAAGGCCCTCCCTCATCGCCAGGATCCCTGTGGCCAGAATCCTGGGGGACCCGGAGGAAGAGTCCTGGAGCCCCTCCCTGACTAACCTGGAGAAGGTGGTGGTCACTGATGTGACTTCAAACTTTTTGACCGTCACCATTAAGGAAAGTAACACGGACCAAGGCTTTTTTAAAGAGAAAAGATGAATGCTGGGTTGGTGTGTCCAGGACGAGAGTAGGGGAGAGAGTGAGCGTGAGCTTGGCATAGTGATTTTTATTTCTGGGTGGGATGTGGCCTTTGGCTGGTCCCATCCCTGATGTCACCCCCACCCCCACCAGCCCCTTTCATCCCTCCTTCCTCCCCCTCAGTTTTTGTTGAAAAGATTATCTCTAGAGTTATATTTTCTATTAGATGTAAATATGTTATTTAAGAAAAATATCTAAATATATATATTTCAACTCTTGAAGTTGTTTTATTTAAAGGAGAGAGACTCTCATTGTGCTTTAGTTGGGGCAGGCCGCAGGAGTTGGGGCAGGAGGGGCCCCCTTGCCCCAGGGCCCTAGGGAAGTTGGGGGCCTGGGTACAGGTTTCTGGGAATGTCTGAGGGGCTTGGCCTGCCCACCCACCCCTCCTCCCACAGCCCAATGCCAGACTCCTGGCACCAAGGCCAGGCCCAGATTTGCTCTCTCTTCCCATTGGCTAGTCAGGCCAACCAAAGGTTGGCTCCCCAATCAGAAAAAAGGGGGGTGGGGTCAGTCTGTTTTCCTTTTTTCTACTTTTTTTCTTTTTCTTTTTTTTTTTAAGGTAAAGAAGTCTATTAGGGAGAAAAAAAAAAAAAGTATTAAATAAGCTTTTCGTGTGTGATGTTGAAGGTAAAACGTCCCCGGCGGGCAGGGACAGGAGGTTTCTTCCCAGGACCACACCAGGAAATGCACTTTAGGGAGGGGTGTGTGTGTGGTACACGCAGATCGTGTGTATGTCATGTGGATAAAATCTCCCCGTTCCCTCGTTCCTTTCCTTACTCCGCAGAAAGAAAAGAAATCCAGCGAATCTGTTTACATTCCCGAAATGCCAGGATAAATTGGGAGGATTGCGTGTCAGTGCTCAGAGTTCGAGACAGTTGTTGTACAAGAAAAGTGTTGGGGTGGACTTTTCCTTTTCGCGTCCTCTAGCTTTGCCAGGAGAAGAGACGGCGGCCCCCACCTCCCAGCAAGAGTTGGACAAGCCTCCCTGCCTGGGAAGGGCGGGCCGCCAGCTCTGCGATGGACACACGGCCAGACAGGCCCACCCTGCGGAGCCCACGGAGGGAGGCGCGGCGGCGGGCGCTGGGCGGCCGGCGCTGCTGGGAGCAGCGGCTTCGCACCGTCTCTCGCCGCGGCCAGGCTTGGAGTGCGGCGGAGGACCTGGCCTCGGGGCTCGGAGCTGGGGCTGGACTCACCCCCGCGGCTCGGCGGGGCTGGGCAAGGAGGGGAGAGGCGGGGTTTCATCCGAGAATGCCCCTCAGAACTTTTGCTTTTCCCTTTCCCCCCTCGTCCTTCTTAAAAGCAAAAGCTATAATTTATAGGCCTTTTCGATTCGCAGTGTTCTCTATTTGAACTCGACATTCAAACTCCACCAGAGGGGGGAGGGAAGAGCGGGAGGTGGGAGTGGGGACACGGCCGCGGCCCGGGAGGCCGTGCGCGGCGGCGGGGCCCGGGACGCCCCTGCCCGGCGGACGTGACCGCTCCCCGCTCCGAGGGCCCAGAACGCGCGCCCCTCTTTTGACTCAAAAGCACAAATCAGTCCCCTCCACTCCATCCCGGTGCCTGGGAGCACGGATCCCGCGGCCTCCCCGCCCTCCCCGCCCTTAAAGGGCCAGCGAAGATCTAACTTCGCTCGTCGAGGGAGGGGGCGCGGGGGCCCTGCGCTCCAGAGGAAGCACAGACTCGGGGCGAGCAAGGCGGGAGTCGGGGGTGGGGAGCTTCGCGTGGGGTGGGGGGTGCTGGGAGGGAACCCCAGCCTCGTCCTCCGCACTCCCGGCTTCTCAGCCTCTCTCTCCTCCTGACTTTCTTGCCTTTAAAGAGAGGGCAGGAGGGAAACTGTGTACTACAGGATTGTGGTTGTTTTTGAATATCAAATTGCGCCTATAAAGAGAAGTCCCTGGAGTGGGGATTTTTATCTGCTCACATTTGTAAAACTGGTATTTTAGACTTTGTATAAAGAAGCGCCGTTGACCGAGTGTATCTATTTAAATGTCGACGCTATTTTCAGATGAAACTTCACTGAAAGGGCATGTCTGTTACCGAGTGGACCGGACTGGGGGACACGCGTCTTCACCTGGCCGCCGCCTTCCCTTCTCACCCGCCTGTCCTTCACTCCCACATCCCTCCTTTCCTGGGGCTGACTTTGCCCCTTCCCTCGGACCTTTCTCCAGCCAGCCTATTTCTGTCCCTGCCGCCCTCGTCCTGCTGTTTGTCCGTGGCCGTGCGTGTGTGTCTCCTTCGCTCGCTCTTGCGACGCTGACCTGGGGGGTGGGTGGGCAGGGGCCGGGGGCCGCGTGGCTGGGAGTCTGCAACCGCGCAGGATGTGTGCGCTGTTGGGTTTATTTAATTCTAAGATTTGTACAAATCTCCAATCGATCTCCGCCTCAGCTCAAGAGTGAAGCTTCAGTACCTATCTTCTGCGGTCGTGAATGTCTGTATCCAATACTGCTTTTTACGTGTTTAAATATATACTTTGTAAATAGAGACATGTCTTGGTTTTATTCTTCTTTTTCTTTCCTCCGAGCAAAGGGAAGAGTCATCCCGGGAGGAGAGGATCCATCCCGTCCCCCGGCCCCATCTTCGCCCCCATCGGTGGGGCAACGGTTCCTGAAAAGGCCCTTCCCCAACTGGGGAACCCACCCAACTGGGATAGAGGTGGGCGTGGGAGGCCGCGGGGTACGACTCTCCTCAGCCCGTCCGGGGGAAGCCGTGTCTCTCCGCACCTACTGGCTGCACTTCTTCTGGACCCGGGCAGAATCTGGGGACCCCGGGAGGATGCGCCTGGGGTCGGGGGTTTCCCTTTCTTCTGGCGGGCTCCTCCAGCGCGCCACACCCCCAGGCCAGAGGTGTCTGGTCTCCGAGTCTCCGGGACGTCGCCGCGCTGCCCAGTCTCCCTGGCCTGCTCCTCGGAGCTGTCGTGAGACCCACTCCCTAGACCCATGCAACCTTGCTAGCGCTCCCCGAAATGCAGAGCCTCGCGCCTATTGATTGAGGAATTGAATTCGCGGGTATTGCTAGGCAACTGCCTGCTCGGAGCCGGCGCAGAGCGCTGCTGATGTGATTAGTGAACCTGGAGCCTCGGCGCTGCAGCCCCGCGCGCCCCCGCCCCCGAGTCCCCGCAGCCTCCCTGGCCCAGGTCTCCTCGGCGGGCCTAAACCCCAACGCTGGGCGAGGGTCGGTGCGGGGAGAGCAGAGTGCGGGGTGGGGCTGGAGTGGGAAGTGTTCTTGGCCTTTTCTGGCCGCAGACTTCACAGCAGTGGGGGCGGGGTCGTGAAGCCCGCACAGGAGGGCCACCCTCGGCATCCCCAAAGAGGCCCCGCACTCAACCCAGTTCTGCTTCCATCGTGCCCCGCCCTACCCAGAAGCCGCGATTCGGGCTCACCCCGGGGGGGCGGGACGGGGACCAGGGTAGCTCAAGCATCTCCGGCCACTTGCAGAGGAGTCAGTGGCCTGGTCCTTGGCGGAGCTTCCCCCTTCCCCAGCTGTGACCGGTGTGGGAGGGCGCGAGAGGACAGGAGCTCCTGGCGCCCGGGCCCAGGGCGGCGGGTCGCAGAGCCTTGTGTCTCCTTCCGACGTGAGGGCCGGCACTACCGGCCGAGGAGAGTCCTGGCCGCCAGGCGTCAAAGTCCTCCGCCCGAGGCTGCCCCCGCCGCAACAAGCGGTCTCTGCGCGGGCAGGGAGCGTCAAGGGAAGGTGGGTGGGGTGGCCCCGCGACGGTCGCCGCTTGACGGGGTTCCCTCCCGCCTCCACTCGTGGGTGTGTGGGGCAGTGGCATGGGCTCCTGCTTAAGCAGATAGGAGGTTGCAGACCCTGCCCCTTTTTCGGGTTCGCTGGCCGTCACCAGCATCGGCTTTAAGAAGCGCCTTCGTGGATTTCCGTTTCCTGGGCAGATTCCCGGGGAACCCCCCACAGCTGCAGATACCAGATGTGCGCCGCGGCCTCGGGGCAGACCTGTTACCCTGCGTCCCGAGGACAGGGTGGGCTTGTGTGACCACCGCGGCGGGGAACCTGGCCCCACACAAACATTGGTTGGGCTGGAAGGTTCATGCTCATCCTAGAGTGTCGGATCGGATGATTTTCCGTCCTTTCGATGCTAGCTTCGCACCATCCTGATCTAGGCGCCGTGCCGTGCGCCTGGGCCGCCGTCGCACATACCCGGCCCGGCTGCTGTGCTGGTTTCCTCTTCTCACCTAAAAGCCCTCCAGGCCCAGAGGAGCCTCGGACCCAACTGAAGTCCAAGACTGGCGCGGCTCAGGGCCCTGCGGGATTCTGTTCCGTCCATTCTGTTCTGTTCCTCCTGCAGCCTCGGGTCCTGAACGCTTCTAGAGAGGCTGCGGGCTGGGTCGGGGCTTTCCTCCTGAGACTTTGGAGGCGGAGGTGGCCGGGTTGCAGGTGGCGCGATTGCGTCCCGGGCACCCTGGAGCCGCGGCTGGCTTTCCCCCCGTCCGTCCGAAGGGCTGGCGGCCGACCTTGGTGGGACGCGCGCGCCCTCTGCAGGTGGCGGCCTCGGCCTGGGTCGCCGGCGCCCACCCCTTTCCCTCGGGGGGCCAGTGCCTTTCTGGTTCCGAACCCGAACAGAGAAAGCCTCATCTCTCCCCACCCAAAGGCATCGCTGGGCGCCCACCGCCACGGGCGCCCCCTTTCCGTCCTCCCTAAGGATCGGCGCTCGAGCTACGAGAGCGGAGGCGAGGAAGGAGAGGTTCAGCCGCCCGGATCAGCGTCCTCCCATCACCTCTGCACCCATCGCTCCTGGCGCCTTCCTGCAGGTCGCCGCCATGGGGCCGGGCCCTCGAGCCGGGTGGGGCCCCTGGCAGCCCAGCCTATTCTTCTGCGGCTTCTGGATTAGGCGATTACATCAGCAGCGCAGAAAGTGACAAAGGCCGAACGAGCCCAGCCCGACACCCGTCTGGAAGAATCCTTGTAAAAATGGGCTGTCCCGAAATCCTGGCTCCCCATCGGTGCCGCGCCTGCTCCTGCTTGGCCAGCTTGCTCCTTCCTGGCGGTCCCAGCCCCTTTCTGCAGCTCTGATAAGCCAGAGGACAGGCCCGCTGAGGTCGCCCCTGTCCACTTTCTCCAAAACAAAACAGCCGGAGTCTTCCGAAGGCAACAAAAGAGAATCCGCCAGCAGCAGCCTTCTCTGCGAGTCTGATTTCGAATTCGCAGGCCTTCCTAGAGCCGGCTAGTGCTGGGTCACATTTCCATTTATAGGGGAACCCTCTCCTGAACCAAAAGATTCAGGCCTTGCCCCGAGTAGCTTTTCACCCAGTGGCCGCAGCATCTAGGCCCAGCTTCTCTCTTGACTTCAAAGAAGCTCTATTCTCCCTGGAGGCTGGAATTTATGAATAAATTCATGCTGAGGTTGGTGCAAGCCTTAAGGGCTCCAGGAAGGTTCTATAATAAGCAAATCACCTCTTTATTCACGAGCCTTGGGTTAGGAGTTGCAGTAGCTGCTAACTCACAGTGACTCCCCTGGAATTTTATGGCTGCATCCTTGTAAAGCATTAGCACAGACGGTGGCTTTCTGACACAGCATCTTCGGATACCATGGGGGTGGGAAGAGGGAGAGTTTTGGTTTCCTTTGAGTCTCAAAGTGAGTTTACGTATCGCAGCATCCCTGACCTCCACCTACCAGATGCCGGGACACTGCCCCTGCCTCCCACCCCTGCACCCTGTGTTTCTTTTTCCCATTAATTGAGTTTCTCAAACTCAGCACTACTGACATACTGGGAAGAACCATTTATTTCTATCATGGGGACTGTCCTGTGCACCTCAGGACACTTGTACCTGCCCATTAGATGCAGGACTCCTGGTACCCGCCCACTAGATGCAGGACTCCTGGTACCCGCCCACTAGATGCAGGACTCCTGGTACCCGCCCACTAGATGCAGGACTCCTGGTACCCGCCCACTAGATGCAGGACTCCTCGTACCCGCCCACTAGATGCAGGACTCCTGGTACCCACCCCACAGCGTGACAAGCAAGATCTCCAGATCTGCCAGGTGTCCCCTGGGATGCCAGATTGTTCTCTGTTGTGAACCGCTGGCATATGGACTCTTAAGCTCCCCCATTCCTTTCTTAGAAAAACATATTTTTCTGCACCCTATGCAAGTGGCCAAACCTTTCCCAAAGTCTTTGTTTTTTGAGATGGTTTTGCTCTTGTTGCCCAGGCTGAAGTGCAATGGCTCGATCTCCGCTCACCGCAACCACCACCTCCTGGGTTTAAGTGATTCTTCTGCCTCAGCCCTCCAAGTAGCTGCGATTACAGGCATGCGCCACTACACCCAGCTAATTTTGTATTTTTAGTAGAAATGGGGTTTCACCATGTTGGTCAGGCTGGTCTCGAACTCCCGACCTCAGGTGATCCGTGCGCCTCGGCCTCCCAAAGTGCTAGGATTACAGGTGTGAGCCACCACACCCTGCTACTCTTTGATTTTTCTTTGCCACAGGTATTCAGCCCATGTCCAGATGAATCATTTTGCCTCAGAAAAGGAAAAGAGCAGAGTCTATTGTGTTTCCAGGGATCATTCATGATGTACACCAGGCCAAAAGTTTTTTAAAAAAAATTTATTGAAATACTAAGAGTTAACAAAAGGACAAAAATCTTCTGACGCCATTTGCTGTGTTTCCCCGGCAAAATAAATTAACATCAATCTAAAAAATGAAAAAACCTTGCAACCTACGCTAGTTTCCCCAAAATGCTAGAAAACCCACAGAATCATGAGGTGCACTTGTCAGACCCATTCATCTAGGCACTACCTGTCCCCAACTCCATTCCCTTTCCCGACACCATCAGGGGCCTTCTGGGGGAAGCATTTCCTTGAACTGGTTGATCCCAATTCAGTGTGGGCCCTGGGTGGCTGTCCTGTTTCAACACAGACCCTTTCCTAAGGCGACAACACATCTATTTTCGTTCTCTTTTAAGAAAGCAAACAGCCACAGTTGAAAGCAATTAGAAGTGGCATACATGAATGATTTGGCTTTTTTTTTTTTTAATTAAAAACCACGAATCAAGCCAGTGACTGGCTTTGGTTCAAAGCTTGATCCTCCCCCCGAGTCTCCCCCTTAATGAAAGGTCTCAGCCCAGAGCCCTCTCCAGCTAGATCAGAATTCTGAGTGTAACCAAAACAAGGAACACTCTTTTTTGGTACAAAACATATATATAGAAAAATATGCCAACACCTGTAAGGAAGAAGGCAGGCTGGCCACTGCTTCCCGTTCAACACAGGAGCCAGCAGGACGGGATTAACACACCATTCCACACACACACACACTGTTCCTGTGGGACCCCAGGAAAATGCAACAATGCGTCTTGTCAGATGTGCCAGATACCTAGACAGACACACACACACACACAAATAGCAGCAAATAAAAATAGAAAAGGTCTACTTTTATTTATTGGTAAACGTAAGACAACCAAGTCTGTGCATCCGGTGCAGCTCCCCGGTGGCGGCACTTGCCCTGCACACGTGCACACACTCTTTAAGCACCAGGAAAAACACGCAACACAGTAAGAAGGCAAAGTGGCTGGGAGTAAGGTATCTGCAGATTCAAACTTTGGGATTGAAGTAGCTGGTAAACAGAAAGGCACCGATTCAGGGTCTGGAGAGACCTGGCTGCTGGGGAGGAGTCTGGTCAGCCCAGCCATCCAGCGAGACATCCTCATTTCTCCAACAACTCCCGGAAGCCCAGAGTCACCCCTGAAGGCCTGGAGAGCTGTCAGCCTGGCTCTGGAGCCTCGAAGGCAGCACCGTGCTCCGTAGGAAGGAGCCACAGACTTGGCTGTCTGGGGACAGGTAGGCTGGTGCCTGAGGCCCGGCATGCCAGGATCCACTCCTCCTAGGTCGAGCAGGGAGCTGGAATCTCTCCCTCTCTTGTGGGAGCAGCTCCTCCCCTTATTGCCTCCAGCTCCAGCCTAGCTGTCTGGGACTCTCAGCCCTTCAATTCGCCGAGGTAGGCACCACTCCTGTGGCGGCCAACACAGCCACTGTGGGCTGGCCCCAAGTGGCATATGGATGGCCCTCAATGAAGCCAAGGAAATGGGTCCCTCCCCAAAGGCACACTGTTGAGATCAATTTGGCTACACCAAGGCCACCTCTTCCTATTTGGCACGGTGAGGTACTGGGGGGGTCTTGCAGTCTTGGCAGGCCTGCCCCCCGGAAACCAGAGCCCATTCTCGAAGTGTGGGCTGCTCTGTGGAAGGGTAGCCGTTCCTGTGGCCAGGCACTGGAATAGCCCCATGCCTGCAGGCTGACTTCATCCAATCAGAACAGAAAGTGACCACTCAATCCCTCTAACTTCTCTTTTTGGCATCACAAAGATCCAGTGGCCAGATTGCCTGCTGCTGCCACCTCTGGGTTTCCCTGTCTCTGTCCAGGCTGCTCTCAGAACAGAAATCCCGATATTGGTCAGAAGCTATACAAGGTGGTAGCTCCCATGTGACCACCTGGAAGAGGCTCAAACTCTTGAATAACACGGCCTCAAGGCCAAGGCTGACAGAGTCAGCGTTTGAGGGCCCTATAATGGGGGGGGCACCCAGACTTCATCCAGCTTCCCAAATGGTACAGGTATTTTCAGCTGGAAAGGAGCCAAACAGGGAACCCGTAATGGTGAGGGGGATTGTCAGGGAAAGTGACATTCCTCAAGGAATGGCTCATCCACGTGGGCCGGGCCCCGCACAGGCAGCAGGAAGTCGTGGGCAGGACCCACAGCAAACACCGGCAGCACAGGCAAAGCCGGCAGAAGGGCGTATTGACTCACAAGTGCTGCCATTCCCATCCTCGTCTCGAGAAGTCTCTGGACCACAGTCAGGACCAAGCCAGTCCTTCATTAGCAAAAGTCAGTCCTGGGTGTGGAAAGAGGAGCTTGCAGTCCTGCCCACGGGACTCCTCTGGGCCTGAGCGCCTCCACGTCAGGTTTTCCCTGGGACACTGAACTCTGGGCTTTTTAGAAATGGAAGATGCTTCAGTGGACCCCGGGCAGGGGGTGGGTCTGGAAGGGGAGTCAGGTCACTTCTCACGGGGACAGCATGGCAGGCGGGCGGGGGTGGCCACAGTTTGCCTCCTGCTCTGAAGTGTGGACGCTCTTCAGGTGGAACCCACCTCTACCCCACCCATGCTGGCCTGTGGGCTGTGTGGGGGCCACAGATGCTGCCCTGAACTGGGGCTAGATGGCCGCAAAGCTTGTTAGGGCTCCTCTGCTCACTCTACACCAGTTGCCAGCCACTGTCCTTCACATTAAGGCCCCAGCCAGCCCCCAGCTGTCAGGGGATGGCTCCCCACCCCAACACTGCCAGCAGGCCATGCCAACCAGGCCCGCTCCCGCCCATCCCATCTCACAAGAGCTGTCACCAGGTGGAGGGAACACGAGTCCTACTGGCCTTGCCTCCCCACGACTCTCCTGCTACCCAAGGCTGCAGGTGAGGTGGGCCAGAAGCCCCCTCCTGATACCTCAGACCCTGGGAGACGGAAGCAAAGCTGTGGTTCAGTCTTGCAGGCCAGGGAGGGGCAGTTCAAACCTAGCATCAACACAGCCACGAAGAAGCCCGCTCTGTTCAAGACAGTCACCTTGAGCCACGGGTGCCACCAGGTTTCCTGAGGCAGGAGGGGAGAGCAGAGGCCTACAGAGGTAGGAACATGGCGGAGACCAGGCCAGCAAGGCAGGGTGGGGGCTGGGGAAAAGCCCCCTCCAAGCCTGCTCTTCAAGGAGACCACCTACTCCTCCCCCCGACCCAGACCCTTGAGGGGGCTTGGGCTGGGAGTCACTTAGTCAGCAAAACCCGAGACAGGGAAGGGGAGGTAAGACGGGGCAACTGGTGGCACGGGGGCTTCAGTAATGCCTCAGGTTGAAGAAGCCCACGCTGGTGGGAGACTCCTTCACTGTGACGGTGATGAGGTTGGCAGTCACGTCAGTGACAAAGACGTGCTCGATGAGGCTGCGGGGGGGCTTCCAGTCCTGGCTGGTCTGAACGGACACTGACGGGTTCTGCCCAGCACTGGGTGGTGAGGTGGAGTCAGGGTCAGAGTCAGAGCTGTTGCTCTCCTCGCCGGCGCTCATCTCGGGCAGCGTGGCCGCCTTGCGGGATTCTCCGGGGGCCGAGCGGCTCTCCTGCCCACTGGGGGTGGGACTGCCCTTGACACAGTCCCTCTTGCCGGCAGGGGTGGGCGGCGCCGCTGCTCTGGAAGCCAGCTTCTCACTTTTGCTGGTGTCAGCGGGCATGGTGGCCCCGCTGCCCCCCATGGGGCTACCCCCAGTGCCCTTCCCAGGGGCTGGGTTGGTGGCCGGGACAACCTTAGTGGCGGTGGCGTGGCGGGTGAGCAGACCCACCCCAGGCATGCCATTCTTGACACTCTGTAAGTCTAGGACCTGGAAGCTCAGTTCCTGGGTGGGGGCTGGCTGGGGGCCTGGGCACCCAGCAGGGACCCTGCTGGCACTGTGGGTGTGTGGGGGCCCCCCAGTGCTCCCTACTTTCTGCTCGACAGCCCCGCTGCTGGGTGCCTTTGGGATTTTGCTTCCTGGAGGGCTCATTCCCAGCTCCCCTTTCTGTGTCCTCACCTTCAGGTCCAGCCCGAGGCCGCACTTGTTGGTGGCCTGGGCCTTGAGTGCCAATCTGCTGGCAGCCTGAGCCTGGCTCTGGGTCATGCGGTTCATGTAGTGCACGATAGAGCTCTGCCAGCTGATGCCACCCCGGCTGGGGCTGCTGGCCATGCCCTTCATCAAGCTGGCCAGGTTCTCTGGAGTGGCCATGGTGCTGGGGCTGCTGCAGGCCTCCTTGGCATGGGCCTTCAGAGCTGCCAGGCCTGCCACAGGGGCACTGAGTGGAGGTGGAAGCTTGCTGGCCGGGGCACCCAGGTCCTTCCGGGCGGTCTTCAGCACCTTGGCCAGGCTCACGGGTCTCCGGGTCGCCTTCTGCTCTGGAGGCAAGGGCTTGCGGCCTCGCTTCTTCCGGATGGGGTCCTTCAGCTCGGGTTTGGCCACCAGGATCTGGGCCTTTTTCTGAGGCACTGGGTGGGTCTCACGGCCCCGGGGACCCCTCTTGGCATCTAAGTCACTGTCATCCTCTTCATCCGAGGAAGAGGAGGACGACGTGGAGGAAGAGGAGGAACTGCTGGACTTGGATTTGGAGGGAGCATCAAGTTCCTAGAAAGATAAAGAAGTTGGCTGGGTGCAGTGGCTCACGCCTGAAATCCCAGCACTTTGGGGACCGAGGGAGGTGCATCATCTGAGGTCAGGAGTTCAGTTCAAGACCAGCCTGGCCAGCATGGCTGAACCCCATCTCTACTAAAAATACAAAAATTAGCTGGGTGTGGTGGCGTGTGCCTGTAGTCCCAGCTACTGTGGAGGCTGAGGCAGGAGAACTGCTTGAAACTGGGAGGTGGACGCTGCGGTGAGCTGAGGCTGCGCCACTGAACTCCAGCCTGGCGACAGAGTGAAACTATGTCAAACAAAGAAAAAAGAAAAAAAAAAGATAAAGGAGAGGATGTCCCCCTCCACTGCCTGCTGCCAAGGTCCAGAGCAGCCAGCACCTCCTGTGGCTTTCAGACCAGACAGGCAACCAGGAAGGGGCAACCTCTCACCACACCCAGTTCCATGAGAGGCAAAATTAAAGGTAGAATAGAGAAAAAAATAGGTGGCTGGTAAAAACGACGTCAGAGTAAGGACGGACTCCACAGAACACCCCGTCCACCATCAGCTTTCAAGGGGGACGCAGATTTAGCTCCAGGCTGCAGAGCAGACATTCAGAGGGAACTAACTGTATCCAGAGCGTCACAGTTCACAGAACTCGTGAGGCTCCGGGTCATATGAAGCAGCAGGCCCAGCTTTGTGGCCTAAACCAAGTGGGCATCAGTATCCCCATTTCCCAGTCTGAGTCTTCCAGGACACAGGGAAACAAACCACTGCCCTCCCCCCTCGCCTTCTGGCTGTCACCCTAAATACTAAATAAGAGTGTCCCCATGTTTCATGGGCCTCCATGTTGCCTGCTAGGTGGGAATTTTACAGCGTGTGCTTTAGGGAGTCAGATCCAGCACCGCCTCCCTACCGCCCGATTCTCCCGAATTCAACAGGAGTGATTCCCTCAGACCTGGAGGGCCTCTGCTCCTCTGGCAGCCATCAGTCGCCGCCTCGTGGCCCTCCTCAGTCAGCAGGGCTTCTGCACCCCCGCCTTCCTGCTCAAAAGATTTTCAAGACAAAGTAAGGCCAGTGAAAACCAGCCAACAAGACGCTACAGCAGGGAATCCTGTTCATTCAGGAAACCCTCTGGGAAAAGCGGGTTCTGTAAGTGACAGCCTGTGGCCACATCACGTGGAGGTCCAGAGACAGTGCCCGGAGAAGGGAATCAAAGACACATCCAGGACTGAGGCCAGCCTACCTCCCCGCCCATCCTGCCTGATCTGTCCTCAGGGGAGGGAAGGGCCGTGCCATGGACCCCAGGGGTGCGTGCAAACTTGAGGCAGTATGAGCCCGTCACTGCAGCGGGAGGGGTGACCGGACAGTTGAGACAAGCTTATCACCACCCCACACTGCCTCTGCCCTCCTGCAAGGCCCCTCCTGGCACCCCCAGCTATTCAGTCAGCCCTGCCGCATCTGGCCACCTGGATTTAAGGTGCACTGAGAGGTGGGCCTGGAGTAGCCCAAAATCTTGGGCTTGTAAGTCACATCCAGCTGGCAATCCTACGAGTACCTATTGCATGCATGCTTCCTGTTCCTTTCTGTCCCCAGAGGACCCCCCAGAGTGAGGAGTGCTTGTGAGCAGCGGTCTGACCCTGCCATGTGGCAGAGAGGCTTGCAGGACAGACTGGAGCAGAAGCAGGAAGGCCCTGGGAGGGGCGGGGAGGAACTCTCAGCCAGCTGGGGCCCCTGGCAGCAGAAACTGACAGGCAGGAAGAAAGGGGGCTCCTGTCTTCCGAGTAGAGGGACAGACTGCTGGCAGAAGTGCCACCCCCTTCCTGAGGGCCCCAAACCCTCCCTCTGCCTGCCCGCACCCCAACGGGGTACTGGGAGCTGGGGTCAGCACACCAGGCGCAGACACCCACCTTGAGCTTGGCACGCCGGCTGCAGGAGGACATGGCAGTGAGCTTCCTCGGCCGGCCTCTCGGCCTCTTGCCTCTCTTCCGGTTCTGCACCTCCTTCTCGTGTTCCCTGAAGGCACACCACTAGTTAACGGGGGAGGAGCCCTGTGCATACCCCCTTCCACCCTATGGGACTCTATGGCTTGCAGCACCCTATTCCTGTGGGCCTGTAATAGCACATCTTGTTTGCTGGAAACACATCATCAATACCAAAGGCAGAGGTCGGACCACGTTCTTCCCACTGGGATCGGTAACCAGCCACACCATTTCATTTGGGTAAGGACAAGCTGAAGACACAGCAATGCTGGGAAACCAGTGATCCCCATTTTCTCTGACCCCTCTAAAGACAGCTTCCTGCAGGTGCACTGCTGCGTGGAAATTCTAGCATATCCTAACTACAAGTGGCCTCGCTGGCCACATGGTCCAACCTCCTAAATTCCAATAGGAGAAGGAAGCCCAGGGCAGGGAGATGCCACCCATCCCCTTGGCAGCTGCCTGTGCATAAAACCCTCACCCAAGCAAGGAGCACTACGGGCCCTGGCCCTCTGGCCCTCGCAGAGCCTGGCTGCCGGCGCATGGCTATCCCTGTTTCCTTTTTGAAAGCACCTGCCTATTCCTAAACTCTGCTCTTGACGGGGATGACAGAGGTGCGGTGTTCTGAAGCAGGCAGGGCTCTACGCATGACCACCTGCAGTACTCCCTGAAGAGCCTCCGCACCTCCGGGGTCATGAAGAACTATGTAGCGCCTCCAGCCCCCAGAGAAAGCTTGTATTTCAGGCTACTCTCAAGGGAAGGGGCCCTGGTAATTACACTCGGCAAACATTATCCCACTGGGGCCTGGAAGGCAATCTCTTACACAGATCTGCTCAGTACCAGGCAAAGCTCATACTCCAATTAAGTGCTGGTCCTTAACCCGAAATCTCCTAAAAGGACAACGGGGTGCTGCTTGGGTCTCCTCTGCTGAAGTACTAACCTGTGCACTGAGCGCTGTGAGCCTGAGCCACAGGGGCCGTACCTCCAGCCCTGCCAATACCAAACAGGTAACAGCCAGCTCCTAGTGCCCAGGGGTCGCTAGCATTTTGGTGGATGGAGAAAGCCCAACAGCCACCTTCCCCATTTTCTTTCTTCCACAACATAATCCAGGGCAGCCATGGGTTTTAAACTCAGGTCTCAGGTATTCCTGCTGTCATCTGCTCTGCTACAAACAAAACTAGCGGCAAGGGCACAATCTCTCTCAAGTTAGGACAGTCTTAGATGCAGAGAAATGTGCCAGCCTATGAAGTGGGTCAAGCCATCCCCCGACCCCAAGTCTCACAGGACCCGGAGAGGAGCAGAACATGGGCTGCCATTACAGTTTTCCGAAGGGAATTAAGCAAGCACAGGCTCACCTTCTTTTTTCTTTTCGCTCACCCTACCTCTATTTCCCCATTGTCACATCCCCACTGGGAAGACCCGAAATGTCCTGCGACAGTGGAAAAAAGTAAACCCAGCTTTTGCTATCAGAGAACAAACCTACCAGATGGACCCTGGTTGGGAAAGACTCCAACAACCAATTCTTCTGCCTCTATCCACAGGGCAAGTCCAGCGAAGGGAGCGCAGGCAGCCGTCAGTGCAAAGCCCCACATCTTGCCATTGCTTAAGCAGCACTTCCTGGCCCTTCACGCTTCTGCCCTCTCCTCATCACCCCGTGCCCTCGAATATCTCAAGGAGGCCCACCTCTCAACCCAAGCCTCCTACCCGATAACAGAAATGACATCTAGAATTACAGAAACAAGTCTGGTCCAATCCAGCCCCATGGGGTTACTCGGTACTGCATGCTCCGCAGCCTAGAGCAAAATAAATGTTACGATCTTGAAAGAGACACCACAACAGGCACAACTGTGTGCTGTGTGTTCCAGCTCCCTTTCTGAGCCTTCTCTTGCCTGATGGCACACGTGTGCCGGGCTGGAAGGACAGGCCTGTGTCATTGTGGCAAACCTGCTATCCTGGATTTTTGTTAAAGTCATTTGCGAATTATTCAGCAGAAAAGGCTCAGAGAAGCTAACATCTGAAGCAACTGAAAAAGTGGTTTTTTGCAAGTCTGGCTGTCAGAAAGATCAAAGCAGCACTCACTTAGGGTCTTCTTAGGGATGGATACAGGCTGCCTGGGAGAGGGGCTGCCTGGGGACTTTTAGAGCCAGCCACAGAGATGGTCCTGGAGACAATCTTGCTAAGAGACCTCAGACCACAGCCCCAGCTTCAGCCTCTGGGCAGGCGGGCAGCGCTCAGCACGACTCTCCAACCAGCTACCGCCTCCCCCCCTCCGACCTCACACGCCCTCCCCACTGTGCAGTCAGCGTCCTCACTTCTTCTGGAAGGCCAGGAGCAGCCTCGGGTCCAGGATGTTCTCTTCTGGCTCCCAGCTGTTATGTCTGCAAGGCAGAGGGCAGAGCATCATGAGGTGCCAGGCTGATAATCACGGCTTTGCAAAGCAGTCCGAGGCGGCCCGTCCTCACCGCTCCTCGACTCAGGAGGAGGGCACCACGGTACTTCTCAAAGTCCAAACCCAGGTTTTGGAGGCTGGCCACCCCGCACCAAGCCAGCACCAACCTCAGACCCAAAGGGAAACTGCCGCTCCAACCCCCCAATTAAAACAAGGCCACAAGAGGACTCCCACAGTTTCTGCCTGGGAGAAAAACAAATCCCAATAAAACGCAAAAGTTGCAGAGAGGGAATCCCCCAAACCCTGGCCCGGAGCCAGAGGAGGAAGGGAAGGCAGGTCCAGGATGCAGGGAGGGGCAGAGGCGCCCAGCCCGAGATCCAGAACAATGTGGCGCGCGGGCCGGGGCACCTCGAGGGGAAGCGAAGAAAGAAGAGTGAGGTCTGGGGAGACGGGGAAACGGGGCCGCGGGAGGAGCTGTGCAGAGCCAGAGCCCCTTCCGGGGACGCCAAATCCCCTCCCTTCCACTAAAAGAAAGAAAGAAGAAAGAAAAAGAAACCCTACATCCATCAATAGGAAGCTCAGGTTACAGCTGGGAGAATCTGGCCAAGAGGAGGGGGGCTCGCGTCCCGCGCCTCCCTCCCGGCCGGGGCAGGGGAGGGGCGAGCGCGGCGCGTGGGCCCCGGACCGAGGGGTTCCGGCTCGGGGGGCCGCCCAGCCCCGCACCCGCGGACGTGTAAACAAAAGGCGACCCCGGGCCGGGCGGCTCCCGCCCCCTCGGAGCCGGAGGAGTCCGCGGGGACACCACGAACTTCCCGCCCTGCCCGGGGGCGCCCCCAGGCCCCCCGACGGCGCGGCCGAGGGGCTCCACGTCGCCACCCCCGGGCGATGGGCTGGCAGGGCGGGCGCGGCGTCGCGGGGGACTCACTTGGAGGACCAGCCGCGCCACTTGACCAGGTACTCCAGCTTGCCCTGCGGGGAGAGAAGAGGGACCGTGAGCCCGGCGGGCGGCGGGCGGCGGGCGGGGGGCCGGGCGGGCCGCACGCACCTTGCGGAGCCGCTTGCTCAGGATGCACTCGGCGGCGAAGACCTGCTCGCCCACGCTGCTCAGCTCCTCCATGCTGCCGCGAGCCCGCCCGACCACGGCGCCCGCCGCCCGTGGCCCGCCCGCACCGCCGCGCGCCCCGCCGGCCGCACACAAAGCACCGCCCCCGCCCGGCGCCGGCCCGCCCCGCGCACGCGCACCACCTCTCCGCGCTCGCGCCCCGGCCCGCCGCCCGCCCTCGCGCGCTGCCCAAATCCCGCGCGGGCCAATCAGCGAGGGGGGCGGGCGCGGGGCGGGGCGGGGCGCGCATTGTCCGCGGCGGGCTGGGCCTCGAGCTCCGGCTGGGGGTCCCGCGCGGGGGGCGCAGGGGGCGGGGGTGGGGGCGCGCGCGGGCCCCTGGCTGGGGGAGGAGGCGCCTCGGGGCTTCGGGCGTGTGGCGCCCACCGAGTCCCGCGTGGCCCCCGGGGCGCGCCCGGCTTTACTCCCAACTCTGTTTTCCGGGCAAAAGGCCATTGTTCTGGCTCGAAGGGAGGGAAGCGGGACGGGGCGCGGCGGCCGCTTCCTGCCCCCGCCTTCGAGGGGCGCTGCTCCGGGGCGCGCGGGGCCCCACCCTTCTGGAACTGGCTTTTCCTGGTCGGTGGGCGGGGTGTCGCCCTTTTTTGCAGGAGAGCAAAACGGGTAGGGGGCCGGGGAAGGAATGGAAGCTGAAGTCCGGGGGAGGGGCCCACAGACCGCAGCAGCCCAGGCTTTCCCCGCAAGGGCGAAAGAGGAAAATGCATTAACTTAAACCACCAGGCACTCTGAGAAAGAAGTAATGCGAACTGCCCGGAGTTCTTATTAAACATCCAGGAAAAGTGGAACCCAGCCCCCGAGTTTTAGGGCACGTGTAGGGAGAAAGCCAGCTGCACCTTTTCTGAATTTGTTCCCCGATTTTGAGGAAATGGAGGGGGAGGGGGCGGTCTGCAGGGCTGTTCGTAACTTAGGACTAGGTCAGTAGCGGCCGGTCAGGGTTGGGTAGCAGGAGTCCATCGGATCAATAATGCGCCGCAGAAAAGGGACCAGACCACTCTGGAAGTGGGGGTGTCCCCGTGTCCCCGCGTCCTCCCTGGGATAGTTGTCCGCGGGCTACCCTTTTACTCCGGTATTAAGATTCTAATTTCATCAACAATCACCCTTTAAGTTGTTTACATTTTGAATCGGCAACTCAGACACGTAATGAAAGAGCTAGACCTGAGCCTTACTTTCATTCGTCTCAGTGCGATCTGACTCAGTGAAAATTCACTCTGGTTTTGTTGCTTCCTTGAACACAGTTGCAAAGTCCTCTTTCTGTTGAGCAGATCCAAAAGTCGTTTGTTGTTGCAGGAGTCTGTCTGAATGTAATTGTGATCATCAAAACCATATTTATAAAGGGTTCTGCAGGAGAAATGTGTTTTTTTGTTTTAACGGAAAGGCCTACTGTAAAAATACTGAACTGTAGGAACCCATCTGTCCGTGGATGGCGTGTTCTTCAGTTTATTTGGTTAAATAGGTTACTTTCATTTGACTTCCTGGCGAGAACATGCAAACTCAGATGTTGTTTGCAAAGAAGACAGGAGAAAGGGAAATTTGCTTGAGGGAAAGGTGTTTACTAGGGCAGAGGCAGTAAAGAATCCTTGTGTTGGGATGAAACTGGCCTCTGGAGTGAAGGGATCCACTAACAGTCTCCACCGGCTCCTTCTGTATCCCTGTCTTGTACAGCTTGGCAGTAAATTGTGGAGTTGAGGGCAAAGGTGTATTTATTGTAATCCTACAAATAGCTGGATCAGTTTCAACTCAAGTTTCCTTGCAGAATTCATCTTGGGTCTGAGATTTTGCCCTGGAAGCTTCCAGTTTCCTCTTTGACCCATGGTATGCTGGAATGCTTGCTTGATTTCTTTTTAAAGAAAACAAGGCTTTGAAAAGGGAATGAATTTTTTGCCTAAGAAATAAATTTGCTAGAATTTGATACTAGCACATGAAAAAAGAAATCAGTGTCCTGGGAGGTTTAGCATGTGTGTCATCTACCTAACTGCAGACACTCAGTTTGGGTAACATAATATTTAGATAATTCATTTGGAGAAACAAATATGACAGATTTGGCCAGAATAAAATAATCAGATACATACTGTGAGCATGTGATCCAAAATCACACCTATAATCCCAGCACTTTGGGAGGCTGAGGCGGGCAGATCACGAGGTCAGGAGATGGAGACCACCCTGGCCAACATGGTAGAACCCCGTTTCTACTAAAAATACAAAAATTAGCTGGGCAGAGTGGCGTGTGTGCCTGTAATCCCAGCTACTGGGGAGGGTGAGGGAGGAGAATTGCTTGAACCAGGGAGTCAGAGATTGCCGTGAGCCTAGATGTAGCCACTGTACTGGCGACAGAGTGAGACGCTGTCTCAAAAAAAAAAAAAAAAAATTATATATGAGAATGTTTAAAACACATACAAAAAAGATAAAAAATACACGCACGGGGGGGACATTCAGAGAGTACAGACTTTGTTTAGTGCTGATTTTCTTTCTATGCAAGTGATAAGGACAAGTATTAACGCATTCATGTCTGAAATACTACTAAGAAAGAATAAGTATTTTCACCCTATGCTTGTGAAAATTAGATACCAAAGCAAAGAATGACTCACTCTGAAGTCAACAGAAAAGTCAGGAATTGAGATCAATCCAGTGATCCTGGACTTGGCAGCTAAAACTAGTTAACATTAGTTACTTCTTACAAATAGGTTCACACAGCTCTTAGGTTTTCTAACAATACCGTCTCCCTACCACCATCAGCGGCGTTGGCTAAAAGGAGGAACCAGACACCACCACCAGCCGATCTTCAGGATTTGGAAGGCATCACACAATATTTCATATTTTGTGTAATAATTTGCCCCCAGCTCCTCTGCACATTTACAAGACTACGGTGTGACTTACAGGCTAGCTGCGTGAATGTGATGTGGTTTCTGTGTGTGTAGCAGGTAAATGTTACATGTACAGGACAGATGTGTTTTTGGATCAGAACCCAAGTAAAAATAAGCACGGTTCAGGTGTTTGCAGGACTCCACAAGCTTTCAGTTTTTCCAAGGACCCCTGGACACACGATGCAAACGTCCACCCCTGGATCCTGACCCAGGACACCCCAGAGGCAGCCCAGGGCTCTCAGCGTTTAGAACACTTCTTACAGAGGGCAACCTGCCCAAGGCAGTGCTGTGCAGATGAGGCACATTGATACCAACTCTATCAGGTATGGGGCTGTGGAGCCTGGTCCTGCCGTTTCCCGTGTTTGCCTGGGAGGGCAAATGGGCAGGCTGTTCTGGAAGTGGTGGAGAGAGCTGCTCTCCTGAGGCCTTCCAAGGTCAAAGGCTGGAGCAACCCCTTTTGCTTCTGGGATTCCCCCCACCCTTGCCCCTCAGACCACCTAGTCCATTGCAGCCCGCCTAAAGACTGGCACAGGCTGGAGCCCCCCGCATCCCCACTGGATCCTGGAGGCAGGGGGTGGTTAAGGAACACGGTTATAGGAGGTGGGAAATGCACGATGAGGGCTCTTTTTATGATGATACACTCCTTGCAGGAGGTCTCTGTTGCATGAAGCTTTTATTTTAAAGGGTATCATTTATTAATTTCACAATCAGATCAGTCTCTGCTTCCAGTTTCTTACTATTCAGTGTACCGATGAACATCTTTAACTTCCCATGTGCGAAATGCTAGCATAACTGCAGAGTCGCATGCATAGTGCTGTATTAAAAGGCTGTGTCTTCTCTGTGGGAGAAAGGAAGAGAAAAGGATGCGTGGCTCTACTGTTTTGAGTTAGCTGTTGCCAAACTGCCCTCCGAGGGTCTGCGTCACTCACACTCACACCCTGCGTCGATGGGGTTGGCTCTGTCCCCTCTTCTCAGTAACCCCAGTAATTGCGAGTGATCCAGCGATGTCTGAGCGACCTCGATGCTCAGCTGGTCTGGCGGTTCGTCACACATGCCACCTTGGCTTTTTCCGACGCCTTTGCCTGGTGCAGCATTGTTACAGTGCAAAACAGTTTATGAGTGTAATTTTCCAGTGTGAAATGCAATAGTTTCACAATTTAAAAAATAACAGGCTGGGCGCGGTGGCTCACGCCTGTAATCCCAGCACTTCGGGAGGCCAGGGCAGGTGAATCAGGAGGTCAGGGGTTCAAGACCAGCCTGGCCAATATGGTGAAATCCCGTCTCTACTAAAAATACAAAGATTAGCCAGGTGTGGTGGCGGGCATCTGTAATATCAGCTACTCCGGAGGCTGAGGCAGAGAATTGCTTGAACAGGGGAAATGGAGGTTGCAGTGAGCCAAGATTGCGCCACTGCACTCCAGTCTGGGTGACTGAGCAGGACTCTGTCTCAAAAACAAAACAGAACATACACTTTAACTAAAATCTAGGGGCGAAGCCCTTACTTAGAACCAGATAGTTCAGGGATTCAACGTCATGAGAATTCAATAGTTCAGGGATTCACTGTTCCTGAGTGTGCTAATCCTTCCTCCTCTCTCCTGGAGGTGGCCTCAGCACCCTCTATAAATCCTTTAGGGACGACCCATGGGTTTAAAGATTGGAGAACTGCATTGGAGACCCCCTCTAAATCAAATGCTTGTTCCATTTCACCCCCTTCATCAGCTGAGTTACTTCTTGTCGGAAAGAACTCAAACGCAGAAACGTTGTTTAATGTACACACAAAATAGAGATCTTGCATCCTGCTGCTTTTAGGTGAGAATTGTAGAGATCTGCCCAAGAAATCCCTGTTCAGAAAACAGCCCGGCAAGACTCCCAGTCATAGATGAGTTGCATTTGGGGGCAGGGAAGTTTAGAAGAAGGGACCGGGAAATCCTGTTTTATAGATGAGAAGAGGGCAGCCCAGAGCGCGTCCAGGTTCCCTGGGTGAGTGAGGCTTGAGGCTGGGCTCCCACCGGGGCAGGGTGGCACCTGGCCAGTCAGGCCGTGCCTCCTCCACCACCATTGGCCTTGGCGGCTGTCAACTCAGCCGGGAGAGAGGCATGCCCAGGTGACGAAATAAAAAGGTTCAGATGGATATATACTGAAAAGCCTTCCTCCTTCCCTGCCCCAGCACCCTCATTCCCCACTCTGCAGACAGCAAATGCTGTCTCTTCCTGGGGTCCCTTCTAGGGAGGTGTGCCTGTCCTAGCAAGGGCCCTCGGGACGTTTCTCAGAGCCGCCCTCCTTGTTTGTTTTTGTCACAGTTGCGGTGGCACACCACGGGCTGCTCTGTGCTGGGCCCTTTTTCTTAGCAATATGGCCGGAAGGTCACTCTCCATCCAATGGAGAGACTTGCCTTCGTCCGCTGAACCTCCCCATGCTATTCTGCGGTGGGATGCCCCGTAGTTTCTGTACCTGACTGGCTGATAGATGCTGAGTTGTCTCCGGTGTTAGCTTCTGCTGCCATGAGTAGCATTTGTTAAAAAAAAAAAAAAAAAAAAAAGTGGGCCGAACACGGTGGCTCACACCTGTAATCCCAGCACTTTGGGAGGCCGAGGCAGGCGGATCATGAGGTCAGGAGTTTGAGACCAGCCCTACCAACATGGTGAAACCCCATCTCTACTAAAAATACAAAAATTAGCTGGGTATGATGGTGCACGCCTGTAATCCCAGCCATTCAGTAGGCTGAGGCACGAGAATCGCTTGAACCTGGGAGGCGGAAGTTGCAGTGAGCCAAGATTGCACCACTGCACTCCAGCCTGGGTGACAGAATGAGACTCTGTCTCAAAAAAAAAAGTTCCTATACAGAAACTTTTTTGAACTTTGAGAGAAGCAAGCCCCCAGCAGAAGCATCTATGGTGACTGCAGAAACAAAACACAATTTGAAAAAATGTTTCTTAATTTTATTGTTTAAAGACAGAGTGTCACTCTGTTGCCCAGGCTGGAGTGCAGTGGCACTATCTTGGCTCACTGCAACCTCCACCTCCCAGGTTCTTGTGATTCTCCTGCCTCAGCCTCTTGAGTAGCTAGGATTACAGGCCTGCACCACCACGCCCAGCTAATTTTGTATTTTTTAGTACAGACAGGAGTCTTGCCATGTTGGCCAGGCTGGTCTTGAACTCCTGACCTCAGGTGATCCACCTCCCTTGGCCTTCCAAAGTGCTGGGATTATAGGCAGTTGTGAGTCACTGCACCCAGCCATGATGCTAATATTTGTTTTGGAGACAGGGTCTTGCTCTGTTGCCCAGGCTGGAGTGCAGTGGTGTGATCATAGTTCACCACAGCCTTGACCTCCTGGACTCATGCAGTCCTCTTGCCTCAGTCTCCGAGGTAGCTGGGGTTAAGATGTGTGCACTAGCCCTGGCTAATTTTCTTACTTTAATTTTTGTAGAAATTAGGGGATCTCACTGTGTTGCCCAGGCTGGTCTTGAACTCCTGGGCTGAAAAGATCCTCCTGCCTTCACCTCCCAGAGGGCTGGGTTTGCGGGTGTGAGCCATTGTGCACCAAAATGTTGTTAGTTTAACTCACAGGGTAGAGAAGCATTCTTGGCAGCCTCGGCTCCTTGGGCCCGGCATGTGCTCCGTGTGTATCTGGAAAGAATGGGCTCCCGACGCTGGCAGGGATGGCCACTGGCTTTGAGGGACGTTTATAGGATATTCCTCCTTGAGGTGGAAACCGTGTACTTTCCGTGTCCCTGCTATATCAGTAGGAAAGGCTGCCATCGACCTCACATTCGTATTATTTCTTTTTTTCTTTTTTTGAGACAGAGTCTCACTCTGTCACCCAGGCTGGAGTGCAGAGGTGTGACCTCAGCTCACTACAACCTCTGCCTCCTGGGTTCCAGTGATTCTCCTGCCTCATCCTCCCAAGTAGCTGGGATTACAAGCATACACCACCATGCCCAGCTTATTTATATATTTTTAGTAGTAGTTTTGCCACGTTGGCCAGGCTGGTCTCAAACTCCTGAGCTCAAGTGATCTGCCCGCCTCGGCCTCCCAACATGCTAGGATGACCGGTGTGAGCCACTGTGCCCAGCCTCACATTCATATTTCTTTGGGTTCCGTACAAGTTGCATCCTGTACTCACTGCCTTTTGAGGCTCTGTCTTGTGTGACTGCTGCTCATGGGGACGTGTGCACCCCAGGATGGCGCATCTAAGCCCTCTGAAGCCGGGGAAGTAGGACAAAGTTGTGAGATTGCATCCGGAGAGGAGCTGGCGAGGGGAATTCAGGATTGAGGCGTGGTCATGAATCCTCACGCTGCTCCTGCCAGCGCCGTGAGAGGCGGTGGAACAGGACATTTGCAGGATGCCCTGGAGGAGCAGCGCAGGTAGGAACTGGGCCAGCAACGATGACACAGCACAGAGTTTGCAGTCGCAGGAGCTAAGGGAATGGTAAAAGCATACGCGGAGCCCCCAGCTCAGCAGAGAGCGCCAGGTACTCCAGAGAGACAGAACTGATATATATCGCTCTCAGTATTCAAAGGGATTTACTGCAAGGAACGGGCTGATGTGATGGTGGGGTCTGGAGGGGCGGGTTCCAAACTGCAAGGCAAGCCTTCCTCAGAGGCAGCGGGGATGCGCTCAGGCCGAAGCTGATGCAGCCATCCGCAGGCGGAGTTTCTTCTTTTCAATGAATTGATCAGGCCCATCCAGATTATTCAGGGTAACCTGCTTTACCTCAGGTCACAGCAGCGGTTGGATTTGCTTTTGCCTGAGTACGTGGGGGCTGTGGCCTAGCCGATGGGTCAGCTCACCCTGACCCATCATCCCCGGGCTCAGCTCCTCAGTGCTCCTGCTGGTCATGCCGGGGTCACTCACGTGGCTTCAGCTTGGCTGGGGTGGCCTTTCTCGTGTGGCTGGTGCTTGCTGCTGGCTCTTGCCCTTGGGGGCTCCAGTGGAAGCTGAGGTCACATGTTTGCTGACATCCTAGGGGCCACAGCCAGTTGCCTGGAAGCCATGTGAAGTAAACTCCAACCTCTTGACCAGAGGAGTCACAAATGAATGACCACACAGGAGCTGGAAGAATCCCGTCTCCAGAGGGTAAGATCAGAAAACAGCAGGCGCTGAGCCCAGCACTGCTTGGATTGTGTTAAATTAGTGGTAGATTCTGAATTTCCTCGACTTGTAGGATGGGGCGCTGGCTATTCCCTTGGTGTATCTGCCCGGGCTGCCACAACAAAGTCCCATGGCCTGGGAGGCCTATGGGGGCTCCCAGAAGTTAACTTTCTCACGGCTCTGGAGGCTAAACCTTTTAGATGAAGACGTGAGCAGGGTTGGTTTCTTCCGAGACCTCTCTCCTTGGCTGTAGATGGTGTCTTCTCCCTGCGTCCTCACAGGGTCAGTTCCTCTGTACACATCTGTGTCCTCATTTCCTATTCCATGTTTTGAGACAGTCTTGCTCTGTTGCCCAGGCTGGAGTGCAGTGGTGCAATCTCAGCTCACTGCAACCTCCGTTTCCAGGGTTCAGGTGATTCCCCTGCCTCAGCCTTCTGAGCAGCTTGGATTACAGGCACATACCACTACATCTGGCTAATTTTTGTATTTTTTGTAGAGATGGGGTTTCTACAAAACCCCATGTCGGCCAGGCTGGTCTTGAATTCCTGAGCTCAAGTAATCAGCTGGTCTTGGCCTCACAAAGTGCTGGGATTATAGGCTTGAGGCACCACGCCTGGCCTTCATCTCCTCTTCTCTGAAGGACACCAGTCCTGTTGGGTTAGGGCCACACCAGTGACCTCATTTTAACTTAATTGCCTCATTAAAGATCCTGTCTCCAATGTAGTCACTTGCTGAGCTGCTGGGAGTTAAGGCCTCAGCATCTGGATTTGGAGGGGAGACACAATCCATAGGACCTCAAGCTCCTGAGCTCAAGCGATCTGCCCGCCTCAGCCTGCCACAGTGCTGGGATTCCAGACGTGAGCTACTGTGCCCAGCCTCCAAGGTATATACTCTTTAAAAAGCTAAGTGTAGAACAGGATTGTACTGGTTTGCGAGGGCAGCTGTGACAAATGACCACAAAGTGGGTGGCTTAAAGCAGCAGAAATCCATTCTCTCAAAGTCGTAGAAGTCAGAGGTTTGAAAGCGAGGTGTGAGCAGGGCCCCGCTCCCTCTGAAGACCCCAGGGACGCTCCTTCCTTGTCTCTCATGGCTTCTGCAGGCGGTCACTGCAGTCGTTGGTGCTCGTGGTTGCAGCGTAATTCCGTCGTCTGCCTCCTTGTTCACGTGGCCTTCTGCCGTGTGTGTGTGTGTGTGTGTCGCAAACCTCCCTCTCCTTTCTCTTCTGGACACCAGCCATTGGATTTAGGACCCACCCCAAATGCAGGACGATTTCCTCTAAAATCCTGAACTTAATCACAGCTGCCAAGATCCTATGTCCAAAAAAGGCCCCATTCACAAGGACCAGCACTGGGACTTGGCATCTCCCTTTCGGGAGGGGCACTGTACCAGTAGATATGCTGCTATTTCTGTGGTGCAAACAAAAGGGATTTGTATGCTGTTAGATGTATGCCGGTTTTCAAAGAGGAGACCCGAGACACCGACAGCAGTGGTTACTTTTTGAGGGCAATGAAGAGACTATCGATGTATGGATTTGTGAACTATTCACAGATTTTCACCTTCTGCACCTGTAACTTTACATCAAGTACCGCTTCCTGAGTTATCTAGCTGTTAAGCTCATGGATTACTTTGAGCCTCTTTTTTTTTTTTGAGACGGAGTTTCGATGTTGTTACCCAGGATGGAGTGCAAGGCGCGATCTCGGCTCACCGCAACCTCTGCCTCCTGGGTTCAAGACTTCAAGCCTCTTTACATTTTAACGTATTTTTTAAAAACGCTAACACATTTTATAAAGATTTCCTACAATAAAAATATTCAGGCCCTGCTCTTCTCTGAATATATTCTGATGACTTTATTTCTGAGATAAATTACGGAAGACTCAACTATAGAAGACCCTGGGTTTATGGACTGGAAGGTCAATTACTTTTAAGACATCAGTTCCCCAAAAATGCATCTAAGGGTTGAACACAGTCCTCATCAAAATCTCAGCATCTAAAAACAAAGAAAGAAATGGAGAAGTGAATTCTAAAATCTACAGGGAAATGCAAAGAACCTGGAATTATCCAAACGATCTCAAAAAAGAACTGGGTTGGAGGACTCATATGACCTTATTTCAAGACTTAACTATAAAGTTATGTGGTCAGGGCCCTATGACTTGGCGTAGAATACACAAATACTATTCATGGAACAGGAAAGAAAGTCCAGAAATGGGCCCACATGCGTACATGGTTATTTATTTATTTGAGGCGAAGTCTCTCTTTATCGCCCAGGCTGGAGTGCAGTGGCACGATCTTGGCTCACTGCAACCTCCACCTCCCAGATTCAAGCGATTCTCCTGCTTCAGCCTCCTGAGTAGCTGGGATTATAGGCGCATGCCACCACGCCCAGCTAGTTTTTGTACTTTTAGTAGAGACAGGGTTTTACCATGTTGGCCAGGATGATCTCAATCTCCTGACCTCATGATCCGCCCGCCTTGGCCTCCCATAGTGCTGGGATTACAGGCATGAGCCACCAAGCCCAGCCTGGTTATTTTATCTTTCACAAAAGAAAATAATCAGGGACAGAAAACTCTTTTCAACAAGTGTTGCTGGACAGCTTGGTTACCCATACAGATTAAAAAAAAAAAAGACCCTTGGCCCCTAGTTCATGTGACACATGGAAATTAATTTGAGCTGACTCAGATGTAAATGCAAAAGTGAAGATGATAAAGTTTCTGGAAGTAAATACAGGTTGAGGTGGGAGAATTGCTTGAAGCCAGGTGTGTGAAACCAGCCTGGGCAATAAAAAGTTTTTAAAAGTTAGCTGGTTGTGGTGGGGCAACCAGCTGTGGTAGTACCAGCTGCTTGGTAGGCTGAGGCAGGAGGAGGCTTGAGCCCAGGAGTCCAGGAGTTTGAGGCTGCAGTGAGCCACGATTACACTACTTACTGCATTCCAGCCTGGATGGCAGAGTGAGACCCTATTCCTAAAAAATAAAAATAAATAAAATAAAATAAAAAAAAATGGCCAGGTGCTGTGACTCATGCCTGTAATCCCAGCACTATGGGAGGCTGAGGTGGGCAGATCACTTGAGGCCAGGAGTTTGAGACTAGCCTGGTCAACATGGTGAAACGCCATCTCTACTAAAAATACAAAAATTAGCAGGGCGTGGTGGTGCACGTCTGCAATCCCAGCTACCTGGGGGACTAAGGCATGAGAATCATTTGAACCCAGGAGGCAGAGGTTGCAGTGAGCCGAGAATGTGCTGCTGCACTCCAGAGCAAAAAAAATTAAATTAAGAAAATAAAAAAGTAAATACAAAAGAATATCTGCAACTTTTAGGTTGTCAAAGGTCTCTTGGTTTCTAAAAAGCAAGTGTTATTTAAAAAAAATTGACAAATTAGACTGTAAAATTTTAAAACTTACACTCGTCAAATGATACCATTAAGAAAATGAGCCAGAAAGCCTCAGACTGGGAGAAAATACTTGTAATACAAAGAATTGTATCTAGAATATACAAAGGACTCTTACAAATTAAAAAAAAAGGGACAGAGAATTCAAAAAAAAAATTTTTAATGGGCAAATGACTTCAACAGGTAGTTCACTAAAGATGATATCATTTTTATTTTTAATTTATTTTTTACTTTTTGAGAAAGAGTCTCCCTCTGTCGCCCAGGCTGGAGTGCTGTGATGCGATCTCAGCTCACTGCAACCTCTGCCTGGTGAGTTCAAGTGATTTTCATGCCTCAGCCACCCGAGTAGCTGAGACTACAGGCGTATGCTACCATGCTTGGCCAAATTTTGTATTTTTCGTAGAGACGGGGTTTCACCATGTTGGCCAGGCTGGTCTCAAACTCCTGGCCTCAAGTGATCTGCCCGCCTTGGCTTCTGGAAATGTTGGAATTACAGGCATGAGGCACCACGCCCGGCCCACAAAAGAGGATATGTGACGTCGATAATGTCGATAAGCATGGGGCATCTTTAGCCACAGGGAAATTCGAATTACCCTCCAGTTGAGAGACCACTGCAGGCCAGCGAGAACGGCTGAGATTACGAAGGCGAGGACACTGACTGTTGGTGCCAGCTTGGAGGGACTGAAACTCTCATCATGGCCAGAGGGCGTGTAAGCGACACAACCGCTTTGGAAAACAGTTCGGCAGTTTCTGATAAAATTAAATACGCCTCTGCCCTATGAGCCGTGTATTTCACCTAAGAGTAAAGAAAATGTATGTCTACAAAAAGTCTGGTATGAGAATGTTCACAGAAGCTTTATTTATATTAGCCCCAAACTGGAAGCAACCCAGATGTCCATCAGTAGGAAAATGGATACACACATAACGAAATGAACAGACACGGACGCTTGCAGCAACATGGATGAAGCCGCAAAATCTGCTGAGCCGAAGAAGCCAGATCCAAGAGAATATCCACCCGCTGATTCCATGGACACACAATTCTAGGCCAAGCCAAGCATGTAGGAAGGTTTCAGCACCTGGCTGGCTCTTAGGTGTGAAGGGCTGAGGGCATGCTCGGTGTCTGGCCAGGGTCTGGCTTGTGTAGGTATATTCACTGGGTCAAAACTCACCGACTGGAATATGGAAGATCGGTGCATTGGACTATATGTAAATTTTATCTCAGTTGAATATAAGGGAAAAATTAAATCTGGAAATTGACTCAAAACAATTATTATAATTATTGACTGACTGATTTTTGGAGGGCGGCAGGATCTTGCTCTGTTGCCCAGGCTGGAGTGCAGTGGTGAAATCATAGCTCATTTCAGTCTTGAACACCTGAGCTCAGGCAATCCTCCCACCTCAGCCTCTTGAGTAGCTGGGACCTATAGGCCACCATGCTCAGCTAATTTAAAAAAAACACATTTTTTTTTGTAGAGACAGGGTCTTACTGCATTGCCTAGGCTTGTTTGACTTCAAGTGATCCTCCTGCCTCAGCCTTCCAAAGCACTGGAATTACAGGCATACACCACAGTGCCCTAGATATTATGCGGGTTTTATTACATTTCAGTAGTCAAAAATTTTAAAGTTTTGCCTTATAATGCGAGAACAATAATTTCTCCAAGCTGTTAGTTGATGGGATGGGATGTCCACTTTCAGCAGACTTCTGAAGAGCAGCGCCTTACTCTGGGTGCCTCATTTTTCTCTAGCCCTGTCTTCTTTACTGTTCCTTTTTTGGGGGGAGGGGTACAGGGTGTCACTCTGTTACCCAGGCTGGTGTACGGTGGCGCAATCTCGGCTCACTACAACCCCCGCCTCCCAGGTTCGAGTGATTCTGTCACCCCAGCCTGCCAAGTAGCAGGGACTACAGGTGCCCGCCACCGTGCCCCGCTAATTTTTGTATTTTTAGTAGAGACGGGATTTCGCTATGTTGGCCAGGTCTCGAACCCTGACCTCAAGTGATCCACCTGCCTCGGCCTCCCAAAGTGCTGGGATTATAGGCATGAGCCACCACACCTGGCCTTATGTGTTCTTTATTTTTAAAAATATACATTTAATTATGTTTAGACCGTAGGATATTTGTCACATATGTTGTTGATATCAATTTGAAGTTTTTCTTCTTCTTGAAATTTTGAGGCGGCAAGGTTGAAACTCTTTGATTTCATCCATATAAAATGAGAAAAACTCCCAAACAGGAATGCATCTTGAATCATGACCTAGGCTGGGCGCAGTGGCTCCCGCCTGTAATCCTAGCACTTTGGGAAGCTGAGGTGAGTGATCACCCTGAGGTCAGGAGTTCGAGACCAGCCTGGCCTACATGGTGAAACCCCATCTGTACTAAAAATACAAAAATTAGCTGGGCATCATGGTGTGCACCTATAATCCCAGCTACTCCGGAGGCTGAGGCAGGAGAATCACTTGAACCTGGGAGGCAGAGGTTGCAGTGAGCCAAGATCGTGACACTGCGCTCCAGCCCGGGTGACAGAGCAAGACTCCGTCTCAAAAAAAAAAAAAAAAAAAAATCTCCAGATGAGATCTCCTCTCATTTAAGGCAGGCCCTAAATGCAGTGATCTGTGTCCTTATAAAAAGAGAGAAATACGGACAGAAACACACAGAGAAGGCCGTGTGAAGACGGAAGTAGAGATGGGAGGGACGTGTCCATAAGCTGAGGGACACCGAGGATCACTGGGAGCCCCAGGAGCTGGGAGAGAGGCCTGCGACAGGTTCTCTCTCAGAGATTCCAGGAGGAATCTGCCAGACCTTGATTTCAGACTTGTGGCTTCCAGAAAGGCGAGATAATAAATTCCTGTTGTTAGTACGTCACCCCCAGTTTGAGGTCATTTGTGACAGGTGCCCTTGGAAATGAACACGTTCCTCACAGCGGGTTCCATGAGGAGTCATGGAGGAGGACACCGGGACGCCCGGCGGACCCTAGGCACGCTTGTCCTCCTTCTCACTCTCAGGATGTTCCTGGCAGGAACCTAAGTGAAGGTGGCTGGGAATGAGCGACCTCAGGACGGTGCAGCCTCCAAATGTCAGAGGAGTTGTCACAGGAGAGGGATGCGTGGTCCACAGCCGTCTGCCACAGCCAGGAGTGAGCTGTGCCTAAAATTAAACATACGTTTTCCAAGAGTGCGCAACGCCGTGGAATCTCACTCTTGTCCGCATTCTTGGCAAGGCCGTGTCCCCATCCCACCCTGGGGTCCCATCCTCATACTCCCCACCCTCCTCTACCCTGTTGCTGGTTCAGAGTGGATTGGGCCCATAATTTTGTTGCTACGGGAGGCAACATGCATTCCCTGAAATGGCAGCGACAGCGGGGCTGCCACCCACAACAGTCTTAGCTCCATCTCCAAATGGGAGTTTGTAGTCCAGTCGCTCCACCCAGTGCTAAAGGAACGGTGGGACCAGTTTATGTACCACCACGTTACCCTGCAAAAGGATGGTGAAGACAGCATGTGCCAGGGACAGCATGTACTGGAGACAGCATGTATCAGGGATGGTATGTACCAGGTATGTAACACAGACAGCATGTGCCAGGGGACACTATGTAGCAGGGACAGTATATACCAGGTAACAGCATGTTCCAGGGACAGCGTGTGCCACAGGATAGCACGGACCAGAGAAATCATGTATCAGGGGACAGTAGGTACCAGGGTTAGCATGTACCAGGGGCTGGCATGGACCAGGGACCGTATATATTGGCAAGCAGGCCAGCCCTTTTCTTTGTCCCTCTGATCAGAGTTCATCACCCTTCTCTGTTTCACATCCCCACTGTAAGATCCACGTGTTTTTCTTCTTCTTTTTTTGAGACGGAGTCTCACGCTGTCACCCAGGCTGGAGTGCAGTGGCACCGTATCAGCTCACTGCAACCTCCGTCTCCTGAGTTCAAGCAATTCTCCTGCCTCAGCCTCCAGAGTAGCTGGGACTACAGGCGCTCACCACCACGTCCGGCTAATTTTTTATATTTTTAGTAGAGATGGTGTTTCACCATGTTGGCCAGGCTGGTCCCAAACTCCTGACCTCAGGTATTTCACCAGCCTTGGTCTCCCAAAGTGCTGGGATTATAGGCGTGAGCCACGGCGCCCGGCCCCAAGATCCAAATGTTCTTAACGCTGTTGACATGATTTGTCAGAAAGCCCCCCAGAAGATTTACTTCCGCTTGTCACCCCCGACCCGTTCCCATTCTGTGCAGACAACTTCTGTCCTCACCCTGACATCCTGTTCAGGTTTTACCAGCTTGAATACTCCTATGGAAGTAAATGACAGTTTTCTGGTTTATTCGGTGTGTGCATGGTTATGTTTCTCTTGGTTTAAATGTCCTTTTCACAGATGCAAGTCCATAAGGGCAGGAATGGCAGTGGGGCTTCCTTCCAGCCCTACAGCAACTGGCATGAGGTGAATTCATCCCAGGACTGAGTGTGTTTGTGATTTTATGTCATCAGGTCCTCAGCGCAGTTAGAAACCAATCCGGAGGCCCTGGTGAAGGTTAGGAGAGCATGCAGGGCAAGGGTGCCTGTGCACGGGGGTAGGGATGGAAGCCGCTTCCGTGATTTGGGAAGTCGTTTGCCAATGTGATTCCAGATCCTCAAATCCCTCACACCCATTTATCAGGTAATTCCATGCCCAGGGACCATCCTAAGGAAATAGGCAAATAATCAGAGGTGCACGGAGAGATTTATTAAGGTACCAATGCATTCACTGCAGTAAAGCTGGTGAGTCACCTGCAAATAGCTCAGCGTCTGTCAGTGGGTATTCAACTTCAGTATAGTGTGGAGTGTTCATACGCATGGAATTACCTTGCTGCTCTCGTGGGATAGCCATAAACAGAATACCTCATTGCTATAAAAAATATTGTAGGCTGGGTGCGGTGTCTCATGCCTGTAATCCCAGCACTTTGGCAGGCCGAGCTGGGAGCATCACTTCAGGCCAGAAGTTCCAGAACAGCTTGGGTAACATAGCAAGACCCTATTTTTACAAAAAAGTAAAAACATTGCCCAGGCGTGTGGTGCATGCCTACAGTCCTAGCTACTCAGGAGGCTGAGGTGGGAGGATTGCTGGAGTCTGGGAGTTCGAGGCTGCCGTGAGCTGTGCTCCCTCTGCTTCGCTCTAACGTGGGTGACTGAGCAATATCCTGTCTCTTAAAACAAAAAAAAAAAAAAGAAAAAAAGTAAAACATTCCATAGATAATATATGAAAATTAGGATAGAATAAAAATCGCCCAGAAAAAAGCAATATTAATATTTTGCATAATTGTTCTTTTTTGCATTTTCCATGGATGATACAAGCATGCAGTCTATAGTTTCTTCCGACCATCAGCATGTTATGAGCATTTCCACACATAAATACACTTCCTCGTAAACACAGGGTTTCATGCTTCTACAATTGTCACTGGATACTCGTCCTGATTGTTTATGTGCCAAGCACTGTGACAGCCACTTTACAAAGATGATGTCATTTAATCTTTGCCTTCCACGAGTAACCAGGTAAAATTACTAAATCATAATTTTAGACATGAAGGAAGTCCTTTTTTTTGAGACAGAGTCTGGCTCTGTCACCCAGGCTGGAGTGCAGTGGCACAATCTTGGCTTCCTGCAACCTCTTTGCCCCAAGGCTTAAGCAGTCCTCCCACTTCAGCCTTCCTAGTAGCTGGGTCTACAGGCATGTGCCACCACGCCCAGCTAATTTTTTGTGTTTTTTATAGAGACAGGGTTTCTTCATGTTTCCCAGGTTAGTCTGGAACTCCTGGGCTCAAGCAATCCTCCGGCATGGACCTCCCTAAGTGCTGGGATTACGGGCAGGAGTCCCTGCACCTAGAAATGAAGACTTGAAGTCTTAATCACCTGCTGTATTAGTTTCCTGTTGCTGCTGGAACAAATGACCACACAGTTAGTGATTAAAACAAGACAAATGTATTCTCTTACACGTTTAGAGGTCGGAAGTCTGACAGAGGTTCTCACGAGGACGACGCCAAGGTGCTGACGGAGTTGGTTCTTTCTGGAGGCTCCAGGGGGAGTCCATTTCCCTGCCTCTTCCTGTTCTTGAAGGACGCCCACATTGCTTTGCCCATGGCCCCTTCTTTCACCTTCAGAGCCAGCAACCGTGTTCCATTGACTTCTCCTCTGACCCTGATGCCCCTGCCTCCCTCGGATGAGGCCTCCTGTGGTTCCACTGGGCCCCGTGTTGCAGGTGCCAGCTTGCTTTCCCCAGAGGCCGGCTGCCACCAGCAGCAGCAGTGGGTGTCAGAGCACAGTATTCACTGGGGAATTCTACTGCACATTTTTGTCTTAGAGCGGGAACGAGCAAAAGTGATTCCAGCCCACAGTGAGACTGAGTGCTGGGGGTGGGCACTCAGGCTCAGGGTTGACAGGGAGAGGGGCTGCCGTCCCCTGGAATCTGGCCCATAGATATTCTTGGTTCTGCTTGTACTGTCTATTTGCAATATAATTCACGAACATAAAGGTCACCATTGCACACTGTAAAATTCGCTGGTTTTTAATATATTCATAAAGTTGTGAAACTGTCATCACAATCCATTTTAGAACATTTCTACCCTCTCCCAAAAGAATCTCCCATACTTTTCTCCCACTCCCCTGTTCCTGGAAACCCTCAATCTATGTAGAAAGTAAAAAGTGCCTCTTCAAATTTTCCCTTCTCGTTAAAGAATAATAATAAATGTTAGAAATAATAGTCTCTTTTGAAGACTAACTTTCTTCCCAGCCTTCTTGCTTTTTTCTAGTAACTCTCTGTTAAGCCCTATCCTACATAGCTGTTAGATATAAAGGAATAAGCACATTCTATGTCCTTCTACTTTAACCAAGATATTTGTGCTGGACGTGCTCACAGGCACATAGTACGTTCTTTGTCCCTGTACTTTAACCAAGATGTTTATGCTATTACTTTTCTAAGTCCTTTACAAGCAGCTTCCTCTCCCTTCCTTATTTAGACTTCCTCTTTTCCTTTGTTCTCCATTGCCTTTATGTATTTAGAAAAGTTTTAAGTTGTTAGCCAATCAAGTTTCGTTTAGATTGTGAGGTCCGGCTCCAATCAATGGAGATCAGACACAAAAGTAAGGACCAAATGCATAAAGGATAGATATTTCTGCCTCTCTTTGTTCATTGTGCTTTCGTGGCAAGAAAGATAGCTGGTGAACAGCACCCTTTCTGCAGAAAGTAAAACTGCCTTGCTGAGAAAACTTTTTGTCTAGATGTTAATTTTTCCTTGTGGTACCTAAAAACAAGCATGCTGTCTCTGACAATCTGCTTTCTGTCTCAGCAGGTTTGCCTATTCTGGACATCTCCTATGAATGGAATCTCATAGTATGTGGCCTTAAACATTTTTTTTTAATTTTTATTTTGTGTAGAAACGAGGTCTCCCTATGTAGCCCAGGCTGGTCTCAAATTCCTGAGCTCATGAGGTCTTCCCACCATGGCCTCCCAAAGTGCTGGGATTGCAGGCCCTGAGCCAAGGTGCCCAGCCAGTACATGGCCTTTTGTGATTGGCGTTTTGCAGTGAGCATGATGTTTTCTAGGTGCACACGTAGTAGGGAGCATCAGTGCTTCACTGTTTTCGTGGCTGAATACTCTTCCATGGCATGTAGACACATTGTGTGTATCCATTCAGCTGCTGGGGGACAGCTGAGGGCGTTTCCACGTTGAGCTCTTACGAATAATGCTGCTGGGAGCATTCGTGTGTGTGTTTTTGCTGGTGTATACCCAGGATTGGGATTGCTGGCTCATGTGGGAATTCTATGCTTAACTTTTTAGGAACTCCCAAACCGCCTCCACAGTGGCCACACCATTTTCTCTTCTCACCAGCAATGCATGAGGGTCCCAATTTTTCCATGTCCTCAGCAACATTTGTGATTTTCTGCTCTTCTGATTCGAGCCATCCTGGTGGGTGTGAAGTAGCATCTCATGGTGGCTTTGATTTGCATTTCCCTAATGTGCACATGTTCTTTCTCATCGGAACTGAAATTTAAGAAACGGGATATTTTACCTCAAAGTTCACATTTCTGTCATCTCTTGAAAAATATGAATGTTAAGACTGATCTCTCCCTGTGTGGGCACTGGCTGACTTCCTGTTTTTCCTACCTCTGTCTGTCATTCTAAATGTGGGGGCCCACCGGCCCTGGCTTCCCAGCAGATACCCCACGTGGAGTGGGATGGGCTTGACCCGACACTGGCTGCTGTTGTCAACTCGGTCCCTTTAGGAGCTGTCCACGGCCGCCTGTGCCACGGGTTTCTCTCTTATGGGTCCCTGGAGGTGGGGATGTGGGTCCAAGAGGAGCTGCGAGTCTTGTCTGTGAAAACCTGCCCAGCACCAGGGCTTTTCTGCCGGGCATCCTCAGAGCCTTTGGGGAGAGGCCAGGCCAGTGGCTGGCAGCAAGCAATGGAAATGGGGTGAACAAGAGGCTGGGGACCGGCATGAGGCCAGGGCCTCCAGAGGCTAGCACTGCTGGATTTACAGTTTGCCCTTGGGTTGGGAGGGGTTGGAGTAGCAGAGTCCACATGGGAAGACCGTCAGGACAAAGAGAATTCTGGAGGGAGCAGAGGCTGGCAGGGGCTGGTACGTGGCTGGCAGCTGTGTCACAACATTATTTCATTGTCATGGTGTCAAAGGACTTGTTGCCTTGTAGACATACATGAAGATTTTTTTTTTTTTTTTTTTTTGATGCCCAGGCTGGAGTGCAGTGGCAAGATCCTGGCCTCCTGCAACCTCTGCTTCCCAGGTTCAAGAGATTTTCCTGCTTCAGCCTCCCAAGTAACTGGGATTCAAGTAACTGGGATTACAGGCGCCTGCCACCATGCCCGGCTAATTTTTGTATTTTTAGTAGAGACAGGGTTTCACCGTGTTTCCCAGGCTGGTCTCAAAGTCCTGAGCTCAGGCAATCCACCCACCTCAGCGTCCCAAAGTGTTGGGATAATAGGTATCAGCCACCGCGCCTAGCTGATTGTTTTTTAAGAGACGGAGCCTCACTCTGTCGCCCAGGTTGGACTGCAGTGGCGATCAGAGTTCACTGCAACCTCAAAGTCTTGGGCTCAAGCGATCTTCCTGCCTCAGCTTCCTGAGTAGCTGGGGCTACAGGCTGATTTTTTGTCTGTTCGTTTTGTTTTTGAGACAAGATCTCTCTCTGTCACCCAGGCTGGAGTACAGTGGTGAAATCTCGGTGCACTGCAACCTCTGCCTCCTGGGTTCAAGCGATTGATTCTCCTGCCTCAGCCTCCTGTGTAGCTGGGATTACAGGCACATACCACCACACTTGGCTAACTTTTGTAATTTTTTAGGAGAGACAGAGTTTCACCATGTTGTCCAGGCTGGTCTCGAACTCCTGACCTCAAGTGATCTGCCTGCCTTGGCCTCCCAAAGTGCTGGGATTATAGATGTGAGCCACTGTGACTGGCCTACAGGCTAATAATAATTATTATTATTTGTAGAGACAGGGTGCCACTATGTTGCCCAGGCCTGTCTTGAACCCCTGGCCTGGAGCCATCCTCCCGCCTGGGCTTCTCAGATGGTTGGAATTATAGGCGTAAGCCACTGTGCCTGGCCAATGACCATGTGATTTTTCTACAGCACTGTCACCCCCTCCTATCCTGTCTGCCCCTCTGGTCGGCTTTCTGTAGAGCCTGGGGCCTCTGTCTGGGTTGGCATGGGTGTTTGGAGAGTGAGAATGGAGAGAGGTGCTCTTGGCCTTCTCAGCCACCTCGGCTGGGGACAAGCCTGCCCACATCTCGGTTTCCCCTTCTTTGAAAGGAGGAGGGGCTCCTGGCCTGGCCCTCCAAGGATTATGTGGACAGCCTGGCCTCCAGCTGAAAGATGTGATGGGATGGCAAAGTGCCAGGTGGTCCTCACCTTCCTGGTGCTTGTTCTCAAACCTGGAGACATGGGTGGTCCCACTTAGGAAAGAAAAACCGCCACATCCGGATGGCAGCAGGGGCCCGGGAGCACCCTGGGAAGAGAGTGGGGCCAGCCTGGCAGAGGTCACCCACTGCCTGAGTGTCTCTCCTGCTTCCCTGTTTCTCCCGGGACCAAGGCCGTGGAGCCACGACGGTCTGACCAACAAAACACGAAGCCCACCCAAGGGTGCACCCCAGCACTCCACTTGCCACTTCCAGACCACGTGGCTTATCCACACTGCTGCCCGGGGGCTGGGGCTTTGCCCGGAGCACAGCTGTGGGCACCCCTTTGTCTCCAGCCTCCTGGGCACTGAGCTTGCAGCTATGACGTCAGTAGCTGGAAAGACCATGTGCTTTTTGTGCTGCCACAGCTGGGGCTCTTCGAGGCTTGCCTGGACCTGCCCTCTACCCTCGGTCGCCCCGCTGCAGTCGTGCGGCAGGAAACCTTCCCCCTTCCCTGACTGCTGGAAGCCATGCAGAGCCCCCCAGAGCCCCTTCTCATCTTTGTGGATGCAAAGTTGTGCCACTCCAGACGCAGTTCCTGCCAGGCCAAGGCCTGCTCCTGGGTGAGGCTTTTAGCAAGGAGTTCCTTTGGATCTCACTGTTTCCCAAGTGCCAGCATCTAGAAATGTCTCCAGCCCTGAAGCTGGTGGCCAGGTGCCAGAAAGTGGGCGGCGAGACCGAGAGCTCTGCGCTGGGGAGGCCCAAGTGAGAGGGACCAGTGCATGCGGGAGGAGAGTCACCATTTCAGGGGCTGGCCTTGTGTCTTCCTTCTATATTGTGTTTTCCGTGTGTATAAAAGTAATATATGCTCCCTGTAAAGTAGATATTCATATTTTATGTTTTAAACATTTATATATATTTAAATATATTTTATATATTATTTTCTCTCTATATATAAGATATACAGGCTCATGATAAAAGTACAATTATAGCCTGTCTTTTTAATTTTAAAAATATATTGTGTTTTCCATATATAAAAGTAACATATGCTCATGGTAAAAAAAAAGTTTATAAAATTGAGATATAACTTACATACAGTAAAGAGCACAGCTCTTAAGGAAATAGCTCAATATATTTCCTTCCTTCCTCCCTCCTTCCCTCCCTCCCTCCTTCCCTGCCTCCCTCCTTCCTTTCTCTCTCTTTCTCTTTCTTTCTTCCTTTTCTTTTCTTTCTTTTTTTCTTTCCTTTCTTTCTTTCTCTCTCTCTTTTTCTTTCTTTCTCTCTCTCTCTTCTTTTCTCCCTCCCCCCT